>JAJMHN010000143.1:0-50373 GCA_030566025.1 Geotrichum cucujoidarum
TTTTTTTTTTTTTTTTTTCTTTCGCTGGTTCTTGCGTTGAACAGCCGTCGCCAAAAGACTCGAAGTTCAAGCAGACAAGTGCCTGGTCGAGTGGTAGACTGGTTGTTTGACTGGTTGTTTGACTGGTTGTTTGGACTGGGTTTGTCAGTTGTTGTGTCTGGAATGCTGGTGATCGCACACGGCTCCATGGATCAATGCAACTGTCGCTTGGTGCGCAAAGGCAAGCGTGGGAACTATTGACCATCGATGATTTAGCCAAAAGGTCGCTCAGTTCCGTGGCAAATACTTACTTATTCACTTGGGTTCATGAGACGACTTGAGAGTAGACGAGTCCACGGCCCGGGTGCGTTGATTGTCCCGACCGCACAGAAAAGTAAAATGAAACCCACAAAAACCTTCTTGTGCTAGGACCACCCTCCCCTCCCCATTGAACTTTTGGATTGATTGAAACATTGGTTGTGAGTCAAGCTCAAGCCCCCGTCTCAGTTACTACCCGTATTCCACTCGAGTTGTGCAACGTTGCAGTGGGCAGATGCCAGATTGCCTTGGTCGAACCGCGCCAATACGCCAAGTCAATGGGTGGGCCAACTGTGACCGGGAAGTTACTTGGTACTTGTTATCAACCAAGCAAGTAGTAAATCCTTTTTTTTCTAGTGCAAAAGTGACCCTGGACAAGCTTGCTGATCGACGGCACGCCAGTACCCACTGCACTGAGTCCACTGACACTCTGAATCGACATTACTTATAGACTTGCTGAACCACAGAAGAGCAAAAGAACAGACTCAACAACTCATGGACTTGGGTCTGTGGCTTGGACTTGGTCTGGTCTCCGCTCGCCGTCGCCGTTGTCATGGCCGTATAGCCCATACCCAACCCGTCAAGATGATTCCCAAGCGAAAAGGCCGATCCCGTAAACTTCTGTATTCAACCAACCAGGATAATTATGTAGTACGGGAGTACTTAAACGCTAAAAATACTTGTCCAATATTTTTTTTTTTTTTTTTTTTTTGCCACAAAACTAGGCAAACCTCCATGCAATTCCGTCGCCGTGATGATGATGTTTCGTATTCGACGCACGGACTTGAATGCACCAAGCGTGGCCACCTAGCTAGCCAACGAGTCCAACTACCTACTTGAGTCAACTACTCCATGTGCTCAATCCGTATTCTAAAACGTTTGATGGCGTTGAAGATACGCCAAAGGCAAAAGCCGAGAACCCAACTATATCCATGATTGATCATGATTCATGATGATCAAATAACTACCAAGAAGTCAAGAACCTGAGTTTATTTTACTGTTCCAGGTCTAGACCGATCATGATTGTGTCTATACCAGATTTGAGTTCATCAATCATGATGCTTGTGAAGCTTGTGGAGTTTGTGGAGTTAGTTACTTAGAGATTGGAATGGAAGCAATGACATCGATGCACAAGCAGGCACAACGCAACGCACACGGTCCCGTTCCAAGATCCAGCGCATTCAAACCTACAACAACAACCCTGAGTAAAAATTTACTAAAAAAATCATCATGAATGAATGATGATGATGATGATGATGGATTATAACTTGTAGACTAGAGAAATCTGGACGCTTTGAAGTTGTGTTTGTGGGAGCTAAATCAACGCCATGTTTCCTTTCTCTCTCTTTTTTTTTTTTTTTTTTTTTTTTTTTTTGTTAAAAAAACGCCAAAAACGCGTAACTAAGTACCTAAGTTATTTCGATTTTGAACCATTTGAACCACCAATCATTCAGAAACTACTTGGATATCATAACGATGACCAACGATTTGTCGGTGAAAGCTCCTCCAACTCTCGGTTTTAGACTTGGACTAGACTGGACCCTGCCAAAGACTAGTTCACGACAATTTACACCAAATCCCAGATTTTTCAGATCCAGATCCTTTAGATTCTTTAGATTCTTTGGATTCTTCAGATTGTCTCTTTCCTAGTTGCGTGCTTTGCGTCTTTTGCGTTTGCGCTTCTATTTTTTTTTTTTTTTGCTGGGCCTTGGGCTTGGCTTACGCAACTCTTTGGAGCCAATCATGGACAAATCATGGACAAGGGGGCCGAATCTGGTATAGCTCGAGAAAATAACTTACGCTTAGGTAAATATTACTAAATAATTAGTAAAGCACTATCACGTGACTGAAAACCAGCAAGTAAGTCATGTGACCAGAGTGCGTAAACAAGTCATGTGACTTAAGACTTGATAACCACACGGCAAGGCGTAAGTGTCAAGTCACAAGTCAGAAGGCACAAGGCATAAGGCATAAGGCATAAGTAAGGACAGTAACAGTAAACGCTAGATGTATCATGCCACCAAGGGAAAAAAGCCTTGGAGGTTTTTATTACACAAGCCCAATTGTCCAAATCAAAGATAATTTAGAATAGATAGCGTCGAAATGTAATGGAATTTGGGGTTGTCGTCAAGGTGAAGGTGTTAAGGTCAAGGTCAGGCTGTGGCAAAAGTGTAGTTACAAGGTAGCAGATGCCAATAGAACATGTTGATTTAATTGTCCGCCTTTAAGCTGAAGCAGTTAGCGTCGAACGCACGACAGACCAAACTGGGATTGATAGGAACAAAAGAAAGACGTTGACTGATGAAGGAGTTACATTGATCAATACTCAGCTGGCCAAGTTCAAAAAGACAAGAGGAGAACTCGAAGCAGAGTATAAAGGACCAGTTTGACTCCGCAGCCTGGCTAGAACAAGCACTTGATACCACCGCACTGCTTACTCGCAATCTGCTCCAAATGCACATCATCCAGTCCAACTCCGCAAACTAATACTTCATCAATCTCGAGTTTAATGTCCATTGTCCATATCCATGTCCATATCCATATCCATATCCATATCCCAGTGGTCTTTAACCTTGGGGGCTTCACGTGCGGCTTTAAAGTCTGCCCGGTGTTGCCTAATTGGGCAAGTTTTGGGTGGTTGTCTAACAAGTTGCAAATCAAGATTCAAATGCCGAACGTTACAAAAGCCCATACTTGTGATTGCCCAAATTGACCACCATGCCATCATTGCAATTTCAAGCTGAGAATACAAGATGGGCGGAGATAGAGAAGATGAGCAGGAGTAAATGAGCAGTTTAGAAAAAAAGTATATAAGGATCCTTGTTTTTCTCTCCAAGTTCCTTCATCAAGTCTCACCAAGTTCTCTCACCAAGTAACTCTCATCATGTCAACCTCCCCCACTCCAAACAAGGTCCTTGTCACAGGCGCCTCTGGCTACGTCGGCGGCCACATCCTCCCGCTCCTTTTCGCCCGCGGCTACCAAATCGTATGCCTCGTCCGCACCCCCGAAAGTGGCGCTCTGCTGGCCCGCAAGTTCCCCGGGCTCGAGTACCAAGTCGTCGAGGACATGGCCGCCCCCGGTATTGAAGACAAGTTGCAAAAGGTCTTTGAAAAACACGCAGACACCAAGTACATCTTGCACTTGGCGACACCGATGCAGGTCACGGACCCGACCAGTTTCGGCAGGTCGTTTGTCGACCCCGCCGTCGCGGGAACCGAGGCCCTGCTCGCGGCCGCCCGCGACTTTGGTCCGCAAGTGCGCAAGTTTGTTTTTACTTCTTCCGTCGTCGCGCTCTACCCGCGCCAGGGCGGCAAGCACCCGGACCTGACCATTTCTGAGGAGGACTGGAATCCCATAACTCGGGAAATGGCCGACTCGGGGTACTTTGCGGGCTACATTGCCTCCAAGAAGTTTGCCGAGCGCGCCGTCTTGGACTTTGCCGCCCAGCACCGCGACACTTTGAACTTTAGCGTGACGAGCCTCGTGTGCCCGTTTGCTTGGGGCCCGCCAGTCCATGACGTGCACTGGCCCCACTTCGACTCGTCCCTGCACGGCTTCTTCCACCTCATCACGCTCCCAGCCGACACCAAACCCGAGGGCTTCCTCAACCTGTTTGCGGGCTACGCCGACGTCCGCGACATTGCGCGCGTGCACGTCCTGGCCCTTGAAAAAGCCGGGTTTGACAATGGCCGGTTCTTGCCCATGGCGGGTTTGGCTGACGACCAGCGCATTGTTGACATTATCCACGCTTACCGCCCAGAGCAGGCGGCTGCCCTGGGTGTGCCCAAGGGTCAACCTGGATCGTTTGACAGGGAGCAGTACTTCAAGTACAATGTGGACAAGACCCTGGCGTTGCTTGACTTTGAGTTTATCCCGTTTGAAAAGACAATTCTTGACGAGTTTGATGCGTTTGTCGCCCTCAAGCAAGAGTTTGATGCTAGTCAAGCCAATGCGTAATAATAAATGAATTTTTTTATTTTCATTAATATACAATTCTACACATAATCATTAAAACACAGTTCTTTTTTGTTTTCGTTTTCTAGCACGCGCGCGCGGCATGACCGTACGACGAGTCAATCGACGCTGACGCCGACAGCGTCTGGCTCAACGCAACCGGTTGCGGGTTCTCCGCCAGCGACGCTCTCACGTCCGTGCGCAAATGTGCGGGCAGCGGGATCTGCACCACACAGTTCTCCCGTTGGTGCTCACGGGGGTCGTCAATGATTTCAAACTCGAGCCCGCTGATGCGATGAACGACCCGTGTCGTCCTGACGCCGTTGACGCCGCATCGCCGCATGTTCTGTCGCGGGCTCTCAATAAACGAGCCAAACTGTTTGCCGTCACGAGCGACAGCAGCAGTGTTGTCCGATAATTGGTAAAGGTCCAGAATCTGGCCAACGAGAGGCTGCGCGGCGTACATGATGATGGGGATCATGGGCTCCTGCGTAATGGCCGGGTTGCGGTACCGGCTCGTTAGCGCCGTGTGCGACTCGTCACTCAAGTTCGAACGCGTCCGCACCGCCGCCATGCGCTCACGCTCACGCTCAGTGGGGATGAAGTAGAAAAACAAGTCATTGTGTGTCCGTGCCGACGCAACTTTAAAGGCAATGAGCAGGCCCCACAACGGCACAAGGCACACGGCGACCTTCCAGCTGCCCTGGGCCCAAACAACGGCAAACAAGACAAGGTTACCAAACCCGGTGGCAAACAAAAAGGAGTTGAACAGGAATGGCCAGTACATACCGTCGGACTCGGCCTTGGTCTCGAAAATGTACATGAGCGAGTACTTCTTGTAGACAGTGTCAAAGGTAAAGTAAATGGCAATCGCGGGCAAAACGAGCGGTTGAACGACTGCAAACGACAATGCAATTGTTGTGTAGAAAAGCAGCCAGTTGTAGTAAGCAGCGAAGTTGAAATGCTGGGGTGCAGTCCACTGCGCCAGCTCGCGCGATGTCGGCGACATGAAGTGACGCTGGAACCCACGCCACACAAGGCTTACGAGCTGCAACAGGTCTAGCACAGCACCAAAGTTGACGCGCAAAATGTACATGACCCAAAACGATGAGGCGCCCAAAATGGCGTTGGAAATCTGTGGGCCGACCTCGAGTTGTTTCAAGACTTGCTTGTAGGTCAAGTCGTCCTCGGCGTGCACGAGCGCAACGACCGACACAATGGCCGACCACACAACACTAAACAGCGTAAAGATAAACAGGTTGTTGAAAGTGAAAAACACAAACAGCTTCTTGGTCACGGAAATCTCGCGCTCGTGCTTGGTAACCTTGCCCTCCGCATGCGACAAGCGGCGCATGATCATGGGCAGGATCAAGAAAATAAGGGATGTGACCGTTGGCGACAAAATACCCTGAATAATGGAAAACAGAAATGGAAAGGAATCCATAAACGTGTTAAACGGCGGCCACAATGCGCCAATGCGGCCCAGCTGCGACAAGAACGTTCCCAAGAACGCATTGGGCACGATCCAGCCAATAAGCAAAAACCCAAACAGGATATTACCCCATCGCTCTTTACTCATTCTCTCAAACCGAGTCAAGACAATGTTTTCCCAGATAATATTGGTGGGTCTTGTAGCCAGCACCGAGTTGACTTTGCCCCGGCGTTTCTGCTGCGTCGACAGCGCCACCATGTGGCAGTCCTCGACAGTCTCATACGAGACAAACCCATAGGGTAGCGACTTCTGTTCGTCAATGCGGGCCTGCGCAGCGGCAATGTCCTTTTTAAGCCCCGTTATGCGCCAGCAGAGGTAATCAATAAAATCGATTTTCTCCGTGCCAAATACCGCTTGGTCTTGTTTGAAAGCCTTGTGGCGAGGGCGCGGGTTGCAAATACTTGCAGGGTTTCTGAGATACTTGGCCAAAACCTTTTCAAGAGCAATCACAGTCTTGTCGTGGCTTTTGATGAGTTTCATGAGGTCCTTGACGTTGCGGCCCACTGTCGTGTTTTGAATGGGTTTGTTGAATTTCAACCTGTTCATGAGCTCAATCATGCCCTCGTCCGAAGCGTACCTTTTTGGGATTTCAGTGACCATCAGCGACCGCATGAACAGCTCGTTTTGGTACTCTTCGGTCGTGAACTTGTCGCGGCGCATTTTAATCACAACGTTATAAGTGCGCCACAAGAACGCCATAATGACAAAGTTGAACAGCCACATGACAACAACGTGGGCGTAAAGCTTGTTGCCAAACAAATAGGTCGGCGTCATGAGCATGAATATATCGGCGCTCGTAGATTTGGCCGAGTCGGGGTTGCGAAGGTTGAAAACAACGTTGATGGGAATGAGGATGCACACACCAAGAACGGATAGTGCGACAAAAACGTCGCGGCACATGGTCATGAACCGAACGTACAGAGCAGCGTCGATGCCGACATAGTCGACCATGTTCTGGTCGGAGGTCATCCACATCTCTTTGAACCACGCCACAGGGTGGAGACCCAGGCTTCGTACGCCTTTGTTGCCGTCGTCAAATTTCACTCTGGGCGCGTAAACGACATTGTTGCGAGGCCGGATAAGACAAAAGGCGACAAACAGGAGAAATGAGCCGCCAATGCTGAAAATGAAACCGGCAAATACTGACTTTGCAGTGTACTGAGCGCTGTAGAAAAAAAAGTTAGAACACTATACTTGCCAGATGAGGTAACCTCGCATGTATGATACTTACACACTGTGCGACTGCTGGAGAAATGCCTGTCAAGTTAGTAAGACATGTGTTGAATTCCAAGTAGTGATTTTGTGCTTACCAAAAGCGTTTCTCTGGGATCTTGTTCGGTTGAGTTGGTGTTGGTATTGTTCATTGTGAATGAGTATATTTGCGGGATATTCAGCTGTGGTCAAGACAGTATCAAGGTATCAAGCAAATCTGCTAAACAGACAAGAAGAGCTTCTACCCTGTGTACACAGTCAACGAGTTGATGAAAATTTATCAGCGGTTCTGTGTTTGTGGAGAAAAAGTCACAACTTGAGGAACCTGGCCTTCTTTAAATACTTTTTTCTTCGTTTCTTTGCCAGGCACTGCTTTTCAAAAATAAGCCTTCGAGATATGCTAAAACTAGGAAGCTTTTGCAACCGTTAATAAACAAGCTTTTTGACTTTTGGTCGCAAAAAAAAAAGTCTAGTTTTAGTTTTTGCGGTGCGTGTTTCGAAGTTTGAGCTTCAAAATGTCAGCCGCGCCCATGACATTTTGGGAAGGTGCAGGGCAGCTTTGGGCAGGCAACAAACAAATAGGTCTGCACCAAGCAAGGGCCATGGTCTTGCCACCCAAGTTTTGTGTGTTTCGCATGTGTTTTAAGTAGAAGTGACCATGCTTATTTTAGGTTTGTCATGAAAAAAGACGCAGTTCTTGGGCCGTCGTGTCGGCATAGTGGAAAAAGCCGCCAGGATGAGGTTGGGCGACCTGCCGGAAAAAGCCCAGGAACCGCTTTTCCAGTTTCTGGTCTGGAGATAGTGTGTCGTCATCGTAGTTGTCAGTATTTACCAGTAGCTCGGCAGTCGTAATCGGTTTTGGTTGCGGTGGCGGGGCCACGCTACTACGGTCGAGCGGCCGGGTTCGGGTGTGGTCGAAACGCTGCAACTCCTTGACACGTCTGGACATTTGTACACGTACGTCTGGAACAGCACTATTCCTGCGCAAAAGAGTCGACATGCGGGGTTCGTTCAGATTCAAAGTCGAGAGGCTCTCACCACCAAAGCCGTCAATTTCTTCAATGTCGCTGTCGTCCTCGTCTTCGTCCTCGTCGTCCTCGTCGATCGTAGCTACCGCGTCTTCCTCCTCTTCTGTCTCCATATTCATGATCGTAGTAAACATGTTCTTCGACTCATTGAACGGTGTTATTTTGCTTTTCCGGCCGCGTCGCTTTTCCATCCACATGTCATCTTCCTGCTCCTTCAAGGACCGAAGGTGGCCATTGTCCTTCACAATCTCACCCGTGTCCAGATCAACAATGTCGCCCTGCTCTACAACGCTAGGTTCACTGTACCGTTCAATGATGCTATCCCACACGCTCTTTAATCGGCGAGTGGCCGCGTCTCGTTGAGATTGCAAGTCGGGCTCGGGAGCATGACCACCGTTGCTGGCTGGTTTGTACCGTTTGAGCTTGGGGCTAGCATCGTTTGCTGACTCAGTTTCGCTGCTGCTTGCGGGACTGCTGCGTCTGGGGCCACGCTTATTACCTCGCGGCAGTCCACTCGTTTCTGACATGGATGTTTGGTATGGCCAAACTTTCTCGAGTGCGTTCGCGTTTTGGGAAAATAAGGCGAGCAAGCAGTAGTCACGTGATGATACATGTGCATCCTCGATACTGTTCATGACGATTATTCCGAAGTTACAAGAAGACAGAAGCCTATGGAAGGAACTTGATAAAAATGTTCCAGAATTTATTTTACCACTGGTTGACTTCATACTATAAAAAAATAGGTGATGGAGCCAGAAAATTGAACGACGACCTAGTAGACCAGCAGTTGGCTTAGCCTTGATCATATATTATATCAAGAGAAAATAAACTAGCTCAATCATAAAAAAAAAAAAAAAACACGCTGCTGGCGGCTGGGCCAGTTCTAGTAATTTTTGCCAAAAAATTAAAGGTTGGTACCTCAAATGCAGCAACCTCGCTAGTAAAAAGAATTGCAATACAGTTATAGTTTAGATTTCAGACTTACCAATCCAAAAAAGGGCCGACAGGTCTGATGCAAGGAGGCAATGTTGCAACATTAAGACTCGGGCGTCACTGCTGCTGGCCCATGTTGTCGATATAGACCCAGCCATGAGTTTTGTTTTTTAGTCTTAAATCCAGCGTCAAATTCTGTAGTTAAAAAAAAAAAAAACTAGTCCAATGTTTTTTTTTTCTTTCTGTTTCTGCTTTGATAGATAGAAATGATGTGAGTTAAGGGACCTCAAGAGCAAGTAAGAAGAAGCATTTGCAAAACTTTGCTCAAGACTCTTAACACAATAGTTACTAAAACTTTTACAAATGTGAGTTCTAGTAGCCACAAAAAGTTCATGGAAGCTGCGCTCAAGGTTTTGACTTGTAGGTTAAACTGACGTAGCGGCAGGGGGCTGCATGGAAATTGGAGTGACAAAAGTTTGTATTTTTTTTTCCTTTCTTTTTTCAGTACAATAGATTTGCACCAGCAAGTAAATGTTGAAAGCATTGAAAGAAAGTGAAGTGATTGTTCACTAGTTCGAGCTGGCTGTGTGTAGTTGACTTGGAACGTGGTTTGGAGTTTTTGGACTAAGCCAACGTTATGATTGAGAATTGATTGATATTACAACTTTAGGGTGCCTAAATCAATACTGTTTCACTATGTCAAAAAATGGAACCATATGCAAATCACTTGGAAGTGATTATATTCGGGGCACAGCGATGATACAAAATAGGTTTTGAGAAGTTCAAAAAATACGTCACAGACAGGATTCGAACCTGCGCGGGCAGAACCCAATTCCTGACAACTAGAAGATAGCAGGGAATCGCCTTAACCACTCGGCCACTGGGACATAACGCACTTCAAAATCTGAGAATTTTGTATAGACACTATGTTCTCAGCTTTTCAATTCTAGAGCTGTTGAATAAAACGTGAGTACGTGACGCCATTTTTGCAGGAAAGCTGTAAATAAATATTGAAGGCTTTTATTTGAAGTAGTTTAGGATTTATTTTATGACCAAGTTGCACACAATAAGGCTATCAAGTGCAAAAAAGTCGTTTATGTAGGAAAAGAAAAACAGGTAAAACCACGACGTTTATAATTTGACCTTCTTTTTTCTTTGCACGCTATGTCCAGTATAAATTATATCAGCAAGTTGAAAAACTGAAATAAAAATTTAAAAGTGCCTGACTTGGTGTGACTCGTAGTTCAAGTACAGATGAAGACTGCAAAATTGGAACTAGGAAGGTTGCAACAGCCCGAGTTCTAAAAGGGGTTGACCAATGCTATTTAGGCCAAAGCAAAATGATTTAATATTGGCTGTATACATTAAACCTTTTGAATATATAGCTATTTCTGGCACTGCTGAAAATGCTATTGTTGCTTGTAAAAAGTTTCGTTTTCAAAACTTCCACACCATTCTTTACTTGTGCTCCACCTACTCGATTCGTCGTCACAAAACCATGTTTGAGAGACCTCCCCGGACAGACTTCGTCAATTTTCTCGAGAAATGGAAACTATAGCACTTGATGCCTTTGAATTTATTAATTATTTTCAAACTCCAAAGGTATATAAAGAGCTTTAGGATCCCTTCAATTTCTTCTTCTTACCCACCACTTCAAACTGCCTTGAATATCATTGCACATTAATATTGATACCCGTCAAACAGAATATCAAAGACAAAAAATACCCATAAACCAAGCTAAAAGCACCAGGTACCACTTTTAACAATGACTTTCAACACCCAGAGCTCATTTACCTTGCTTCCCAGCGTCAGTCCTGTAGACACCCTCGTTCCTGAATTTGCCCACTTTTACGGTGGTGGTAGTCTGAAAACCGCCAACCAAAAGGATATCATTGCTGATATGCATAAAAAAACCAAGCTAGATCTTTTTACAGTTGCTGCCAAGAAGGGAAAGGCTCCACTTAAGACCCTTCCCCAGTTGCCCTCGCCTCTTATCATTCATGAGAAGAAGGCCACAGAGCCCAAGACCAAATCCAAGTCCCAGCACAATAAAAGCACTGCGTCCTTACCCAAGGAGGAGTCCCTCTCTGACTACACACAAACTGCTACTGGCCTCTTTGTAAAGCGCAGCAGCGGCAAAAAGCCCAAGATTACGTGCCGCGTGGTGCTGAAGGCGGTCTACGTGTATGCGGTTCGGGTCAAGAGGGGCATTGACCACAAGGGCGACCTTGACCTCGAGGCCAGGCTGGAAGAGCGCGACGGTTGAATAAAACCCCATGGCAATTTCTACCCTGGAATGGACAGTAGTTTGCTATAAGAACAATTGTAAAACATTGAGTATGAGTAATGAATGAAAAAGCACTTGAATTTTGAATCATCATGACCATGAGCTGTAAATACTTCATAATGCATCGAACCTGACACGGTCGCTTGCTTCGTCGTGAATGTAGTTACAAATTTTGGCGTAACTGGCTGCTCCAGTTCGTTTGTGCGTCGTTCGTTGCAATATCAGTGGTGCTGCATGGAATGTACTCCAGGTACAAGGTTGAGTCAATCGAGATATTTTTCAGGTCCCGATCCCTCCAAGGCGATCGTCCTTCCCCCAAGTCCCTGATCAATCGTGGCCGTGCGCTTTTTCAAGCTGTACCGGTGCACTTGTACGCTAGGCTGTAGTTGATCCAGTACACTATAGCTCGAGTGTAGTTGCTCTGATGGTGCGCTCTTTTTTCTGGGACGGTGTTGGCTCGTTGAACGCATGGCAGAGTCCAAGAAAGGGGGTCGTGGCAGTGGACGCTGATTCAAACTCTGCTGCCCAGTGCTTTGCTTGCTACGGTGTAACGCGCCGTCTTTGGCAGTGACTGCTGGCTACGTACTAGCTAGTGGTAACTACTAAGTAACTGCCAACCAGCGACCATTTTCTCTTGTTCTTTAGACCTGCACACCCGTCCAAGCTCGTCCACTCTGGCGACGCGTCCCGTACACGCCGTGGATATACGCGTAACTTGTGCGTATATTCCTGCGTATCCTGTGTGTCTTGTGTATTACGCGTACACCTGTCAAAGCTGCCGCTGACGTCATCTCGCAGTGCGCGTCCCAACGGTCGCTAATTTCTTTTTCGGGCGGATTGCCTCACAGCCTCTTTTTTGACCTTTGCTGCAAACGAGAGACACAAAAAATCTCGCGCAAACGAAACTGACAGAACTGCCCTGGAGACGTGGATCGCAGATGAGTGACAAGCGCTGGCTGGCAGTTCAGGTCCAGAGGGGTCTTGTATGGCTCTGCCAGCGTAGCGAGCTCTAGTCAGCTAGCTAGTCGGCGCCATCGATGGCCAGCCCCGGGTTCTTTGTGATATAATTAGCCCGCACTGAGTAAAAAAAAAAAAGCCATATATTTAGCACACTTTTATTTATAGCCGAACCAAGAAAAAGCCCGGTTCTCGCGCCTTTTTGCCCTACGTCACAAGACGAAATCCTCTAAGAACGAGGCTCCCGATAAAAAGACCCCCGAATTCCTCTTTTTTACTGCGCATTTCATTTCTTCTCCTGCAACGCCATCTTCCATACAGTTGAACCCAACCACCGTCAGTCCTCAATCACCATGTCTACTGCTATTCTCCAGCACCAAGCAACGCACGCCCCGTACGTCCACGGCGACTCCGTCTGGGAGGCCATCAATCTGCTGCGCAACCTCGAGTCCTACGGCGCCTCCTCCGACCGCGAGCTCGGCGAACTCATTGGCTGGTTCCTCCAGGCCGAGTACTCCAACGCCCACGAGTGCCGCCGCTCCAACCACGAAATCAAGCAGGACCTCAAGCGCCTCATGACCCTGCGCCGTGTGCCGCCAGAGGCCTTTGAGTACTGGAAGGACTACGTCGGCACGCTGCAAACGACGGCCCTCACACTCTTCATTGCCGGCGTCAACCGCAAGTTCCACGACCAGCTCAACAAGGGCGTCTTTTCTTTCTAAGCCCCTAAAAGCTCGTCTCTCTACCACCTCCACCTTCATCTCCACTACGGCCACCACCACACGATATTTGCATCTACTCAAAAACCCCACCTATTTATTTATTCATGACCTCCTTTTTTTTCTCTATTTTTACCCGTTGTCAACCGCCTGTTTTATTTTGTCTTGTCTCTAGTTATTCCATAGTTTTAATTCCAATACCTCTTGAACGTGCTTGAAAACTGCTTGAAAACTGCTTGAAAAGGGTGCAGGTGCAGGCCGCCTTCCCCCACGCGGGACAAAAATCCACGTGACCTGGCCCATAACTGTGCAGCCTTTGTAGGCCCAACCATCCCACTATAGACCATCACCAACAGTGCTCAACTCTGTACTACTAGAATAAGAAAACAAAAACGATGCCTGCCGGTCTCATGCCGCTGAACATAAGCGATGGGCTGCCGGAGCACCGTCCAGACTCGCCTGATAACCCGCAGCGCCTGTTGGCCTCCCAGCTTGCCATCGCCGTTGCCCTAGGCGTTTCGGCCCTATTATCCTTCTGCATGCTGCGTCGCCAGTACCCACAAGTCTACGAGGCCCGCCGGCTGCGCAAAAAGGATCTGCCAGATCTGGGGACTGGCTGGTTTAGCTGGATGAAAAAGCTGCACGAGATCACAGACGAAGAGGTCATTGAGCACGCGGGGCTCGACGCGTATGTGTTTCTGGGATTTTTCAAAACGAGCATGCAGCTACTAGCAATCATGGCAGTCCTGGCGGCGGCCGTCATCAGTCCCATTCGGTGGCACTACACGGGACGGTACGACCAGAGCGACGACGGCATGGCTACTATTTTCAAGAAACCAAAACAGCCTCCGGAGAGCTATGAAAACTACCTATGGACCTACGTTGTGTTCACATACATCTTCACAGGGCTCACGGCCTTTTTCATGGTGCGCCAGACGGTCAACGTGCTGCAGGTGCGGCAGCGGTACCTGGGCCAGCAAAACTCTATTACCGATCGTACCATTAAGCTCAGTGGTATCCCCGCCGAGCTCCGGTCTGATTCTGCCCTCAAGGACTACATTGAAGCACTGGGAATTGGCCAGGTGCGCAAGGTCGAGCTATGTCTCAACTTTTCCCACCTCGATCACCTCTTTGGCAAGCGTAACAAGCTAATCGACATTTTGGAGCACGCTTGGGCAGATTACCTTGACCACACCATTGTCTCACTTGCCGACAACGGTTCCCCCAGCCAATACGGTAGCGTGCGTCTCCCCGACACAGAATCAGACACTCCCGTCGACTGCCTCACTAACCGCAACAAGAAACGGCCCACGCTGCGTCTCGGTCTTTTTGGTATTTTTGGCGAGAAAGTCGACCTCATTGACCACTACACCGCCAAGCTACAAGCTCTCGACGCCGAAATCGAGCGTGCGCGGGGTCGTGAGTCCTACGACCCAATCGACACGGCGTTTGTGACCATGGACTCGGTCGCCAGTGCCCAAATGGCGGCCCAGGCTGTCCTTGACCCGCGCCCGCAGCGCCTTATTGCCCATCCGGCTCCAGCGCCCCACGACATTGTCTGGCACAACCTCTACATTAGCAAGCCCGAGCGCATGCTCCGCGAGTACGGAATTATGGCCATCATTGCCGTTCTCACTGTGATCTTTGTTGTCCCAGTGTCGTACCTCGCCTCTTTGCTCAACCCAAAGACCATTGAAAAGATCTGGCCGGGTCTTTACAATGTCATTGACTGGGACGGCTGGATTGGAACTTTCATCACCGGCATCCTGCCCCCACTCATTTTCACGCTTTTTAACTTTATGTTCCCCTTCCTGTACTTGTACCTATCCACAAAGCAGGGCTTTTTTAGCTATGGTGACATTGAGCTCTCAGTGGTCAGCAAGAACTTTTTTTACGTCTTTTTCAACATGTTTCTCGTCTTCACTGTTGTCGGAACTGTGGGGGACGTGTGGGCGCTGCTCAAGGACACTACCAAGATTGCCATCAAGCTCGCACGGTCCCTTAGCAAATTCTCGCTCTTTTATGTCGACCTGATCATTCTCCAGGGTATTGGCATGTTCCCGTTCCGTCTCGTCCAGATTGGGTCTATTCTCAAGTTCCCAGTCGTCATGGTCCAAAAACAAAGCGCGCGAGACTTGCGCAACCTCTGGCGGCCACCAGTATTCAATTACGGCATCACCTTGCCTCAACCAATCTTGATTCTTATTATTGTTCTGCTTTACAGTGTCATTTCGAGTAAGATTGTGTTTTTCGGGTGCTTGTACTTTAGCATTGGCTACTATGTGTACAAGTACCAGCTCATGTTCTCCATGGTGAGACCCATGCACTCGACCGGCCGTAGCTGGATCACCATTATGCGCCGCGTCATTATTGGCATCATCCTGTTCCACCTCACCATGACGGGCATTTTAATTTTGCAGAGCGCCTACCTTCTTGCGGGGGTGTTGGCCCCCTTGCCAATTGCAACTTTCTTGTACTGGCACAACTTTGAGGAGGACTACGTGCCACTTTCGTCGTTCATTGCCCTCACGGCCATTTCTACCACGGGGTCCGGCAGCACCTCCTCTGCTGCCAGCGTCATTGCCGACGATGCCAGTCCTAATAACGACGACGATGGATCAACAACAACACCACTATTGTCGACGACTACGACGCGGCTCCGACGCAAGACCTTTGACGAGGAGCGCGAAAAGAACATGAAGTTCGTCAACCCGAATCTCGTCCGCGAGCTCGACGGCCCTTGGGTCGGACTCGACATTAAGCACCCCGAGTTCATCATCATGGCGACTGCCGACGGTAGTATACAAAAGAAGAGAGTACCTGATCGCGAGGAGTGGGAGTAACAAGCACAGGACGGTACCTTTATAATTTGATCTATCTAATTTATTTAATCTAGTTTTTAATCTTTAATTCAGTTGGACTTTTGAGTCTCTACAAACAAACAGAATGGTTCATTTAATTTTAGTCTTTTGAGCCTATAGCTAAAATACACATTGGATTGGAGAACACAAGCCTTCCCATCTAGAACTCGGTGCCCTCCTTGGGTTGAGGCAGTTTCTTGTTTGCCGACGAGGCCATCTCCCTAATTAACATGCTGTTAGCTACACTTTGATCTTTGAACTGGCTTGCTAGCCTTCGGTTTGCGGGTGCGTCACTTACTTTCTAATCTCGATCAGGACGGTCTCCATGGTGTAGCTGCGTTTCCACTGGGCCAAAGCAGGGACCTTGCTAAGCTCAACCTATTCCTAGTCAGCAACTTCAAAAGAAATCAGATCATCTCTGATAATTTGAAGACTTACGTCGCCAGTCTTTTGGTTCACAAACGGCAAGTTGATCTTGCTGATAAACTTGACGGTGGGGGGTTTGTCGGGGTAGGAAGGGCCGGCCTCCAGCGTCAGTGAGTAGATGCGGTTCTCGTGTGAGCTGTGGGGAGGGCCCAAAATAGTGCCGTTCCAGTATGTCATGTTCATGTCGTCGCTGTCTGCAAGTCCGAGTGAGCACGACTGGGTTCCGAGGCCCTTTTCGCCGTTCTCAAGCTCTTCCAAAAGTCGGAAACTGCGTGGTCTAGAGTCGCAATGTATATTAGCTAAGAGATCTGGTATGTGCTTGATTCACATGTAATCTTCATTGAACACTTACACTTGAACAGACATGATGACTAGAAAGGTGCTGTAAAAAGATGTGTTAGGGGATCGCGGTGGTGAAATGAGATTTAATAAAGGTAGAAGGGAAAGGCAAAAGTTGGGATTACTAGGCCCAAGTATCACCACATGCTACCGGTTATGACACTCAGACTTGCCGAAGCACAGATCAATTGCTCTACTAGAAATTCTAAACAATGACTTTTCAAAAAACGTCTTTTACAAAGGTCGCTTCCGCTACGACTCTTAAGCTCGTCGCACCGGACTGGATCCACGATCCGGCCCTGTCCGCCACAAGCCAAAAAGGGTGGGTAAGGGTACTCATTCCAAACATCAACAAACCCAGGCCGCTCTTGTTTGCTACATAGGCCCTTTCTTTTCAAACGCCAAACCGCAGACCACAAGCATGGACGACCCAGGCTCCTCTCCGTTCGTGGAGAACGTCGAGAGCTCCTCAATGCAGATTCAGTCGTCACCGTTTGTTCAGAGTCCCGGCGAGGCTCCCAGAAACACGCCGCTCAAGGGTAGAGGTTCCGGCACTGACAATACACCTCTGGGTCGGCCAAGGCTTGCTGACGCGCACTTGGACTCTGTAACGCAGAGCGCAAGCAAGCTACGTGGCCGCATATTGCCACAGTCGTCTCCGCGCGCTGGTACTCCTTTAGCGGACAGAGAAGAACGGTCGATGCGAGAACAGATCAGATCACTTCAGTTCCAATTGTCGACACTCAAGGACGAACGCGAGTTGGAAAAAGTGAGACACGAGCAGACTGTACACGATCTTGAGGCGAAATTAAAGGAACAAGGAAAAGCAAATGACAAGCTAGAGTCGGATAAACTGTTTTTGTTCAACAAGCACCAAGAGCTGGTTCAAGAGCTTACAGAATGCAAAGAGGAAGCTACTACAAAGCAAAAGGAAGCAGAACAAACTGTCCGCGAATTGCGGGAAAAAGTTTCTGCGTACCAGGATGCGCAAAGCAAAATATCGGCCGACTTGCGACACCTAAAGGCCACAAGCGACCAAACAATCAAAGAGCTGTCACTTAAAGCAAGCTCGTCGACAGGCAGTATTGAGGACCTGTCTCGCGAGCTCGACGAGACCATTCAACTTCTGAACCAAGAGAAAAATAAAGTAGTCGACTTGGGTGAAGAACGTGACGGACTCAAATCTCAATTGAGCAACCTCAGTGGCCAGCTTAAAGATCAGGAATCTTCGGCACACTTTCAATCAGAACTTTCTCAACAAGTCACTTACATCAAGACACTCGAAAACGATCTTAACAAAAAGACTGCCCGGATTCAGTACTTGGAAGACAACAAGGCTCTTGTCGAAGTTGTAGAGGACGAGAAGGCTACCCTACAAAAGAAACTGGAAGCAACAGAAGACCTACGCCGCCGACTAGTTGACGCAGAGCTTCAGATTGTGGATTTGCAGTCACAAAAGGACATGTGGATGTCTTTCCTCGAAAAGGACGAGTCTTATAATACCCCTGAAGACATTGTGCGTGCCTTAATGGTTGAACGGACGGAAAAAATCAGTTTGCTGGAGAAGGTTGGCCGGTTGGAGGCCGAAATCGCCGGGTCAGGCCCCATGACCGAAGACATGCGAGGTCAGATTGACAAGCTGGCTGCTGAGGTGGAGGAACTCAACGATAAACTTGAAAAGGAAGTCAAGTCGAGACAGAGGTATCAACGACAGAAAGAACTGGCTGCTTCCGAGGCCCTGTTCTTGCGAGGACAGCTCAAGTCTTACGATACAGAGGAAACGGTATTGCTCAAGAAGGACACAGACACACTGAAAGCAGAACGGATAAAGGAGCTGGAAGCGCTGGTTGACAAGTACAGGGAAGAAAATGGCACACTCGTCAAGTCTTTAGACAAGCAAGACGGATTTTCTACAAGCGTGGCTGCCTCACCCTTGAAACGCAAAATTACGCCATTTTCTTCCGACGAGCGGGTCTCTGAGCTCACGCGCAAGAGCCGTACTCTGCAAAACGACTTGGACAAGTCTCATTTACAACTCGAGACTGTCACCAAGGAGCTTAATGCGGCCAAGGAGCAGCTGAGCAAGGTCGAAAAGTCCAAGGCCACCAAGGTGCGCATCCTAGAGCTTAAGGATAACCCGGCTGCAAAGCACGAGGCTGTCAAACAGAGCATGCTGACAGCCCTCAAGAACGAAAACAAGGCGCTCATGGCCCAGATTGAAAACAGATCGGAGGCACGCAAACTGGTGCCTTACTCGTCCCTTGAAGCTGTCCGGACTGAAATGCGCGAGCTCAACACTACCATTGCCGAGCAGAACAAACGCATGGACCGTCTCAAGCAGGTCTTTGGCAAAAAGTCGCTCGAGTTCCGCGAGACGGTCTTCGCTTTGCTCGGATACAAGATTGACTTGCTACCTAACAAAAAGGTGCGTGCGACGTCTGTTTACGCCGCCTCTGAAGATGAAGCTTTTACTTTCATCCCGGACCCAAAGGCCCGCTCTATCAAGTTCTCCGGTATCGACAACTCGGGCTCGTTCACAGCCGAGCACGAAAATCTCATCTCGTTCTGGATCAAGGAACGCCACGATATACCCTGTTTCTTGGCCGCCGCCAACCTCGAGTTGTACGACAAAAACAACAAGGCTGCTAGGTTTTAATATAATACATATGTTATACTAATTTTATACTTTTAATGAGATCATGAAATGTTCAACAGTGCAATAAAGTTAAAAAAACGGCTTCGCTCTCGACGGCCTTTCACGTGCTAATCAGCCGTGTGTAAATGCCCTAACCCTCATGTACCGACCTGCATACGACTAACGCGAGTTTTTGGTCCCAGCCAGTCCGGCTCTCTTGTTTCCTGTTGCCGCCAACCTCTCATGACGACCTTTTTCTTAAGAGCAAGTCGTTCTACTCTTCTTTATACTTCTGCTTCGTTTATTTAAGCCATTTGAACCTTGTGGACTTAAAATGCGCGTTCCGTTAGTTGGTAGACTCAAGCTGCTAGAATGGCCGGTGCTCATTTTCTCGCTGGTGCTGGTTCTCATTGAGTCCATTCTCTCTATCATTACAGCCCTCTTGCCGTCCTTTGTGATTCAGTTCTTTGACATTGTTACCTCGACGGTCTTCAAGCTCAGGGGCATTGAAAAACTTTTGGGAAAGCCGGGTCTCGACAACATTGTGACTAATGTAAGCGAGGCCGCCGACTTTGTCGACATTTGCAAGTTTTTCGGGTACTCTGCCGAAGAGCACATTGTCAAGACGTCCGACGGGTATCTACTGGGAATTCACCGTATTGGCGGGCCCAAGGGCTCGAACTGGCGTACGAAACCCCAGGACAAGCCTCGCCCTGTAGTGTACTTGCACCACGGGTTGCTCATGAACAGCGAGATCTGGGTCTCGGTAGTGGACCCCAACAAGGCTCTCCCGTTTGTGTTGGCAGACTTGGGCTACGACGTCTGGCTAGGCAACAACCGAGGAAACAAGTACTCCAAAAAGCACGTTTCGCGCCACTCTACGTCTACTTCGTTTTGGGACTTCAGTATCGACGACTTTGCACTCTACGACATTCCCAACACCATTGACTACATTTTGGACTTTGTGGACCAAAAGACTTTGACATACATTGGGTTCTCGCAAGGCTCGGCCCAGGCGTTTGCAACACTTTCAATCAACCCGCGCTTAAACAAGAAGGTAAAGCTGTTTATCGCTCTTGCACCTGCTCTGGCGCCACCCGGCATCACAAGCAGTGTTGTCGACTCACTAATGCGCGCCTCTCCCTCACTCATCTTTCTGTTCTTTGGACGCCATGCTATTCTTAAATCGACGTCGTTTTGGCAGTCCATCATGTACCCACCTCTTTTCGTCAAGGCGATTGACTTTTCCCTTTCCTTCCTTTTCAACTGGAAGGGCAAGAACATTACTTACCCGCAACGTCTGGTTTCCTACCCACATCTCTACTCATACACCTCGGTCAAGTCGGTCGTGCACTGGTTCCAGATCATCCGATCGGGTCGCTTCCACATGTACGACGATGAAATCGAGTCTGTGTTTTTGAAATCTGAACATTTTTACAAGGTCGCTTCATTCCCTACTCAGAACATTGTCACACCAATCTTGCTGCTGTATGGAAAGAGCGATTCTCTTGTAGACATTGACCTCATGCTCTCCGAGCTTCCACCCACAACCTCACATGTGGGTTTTGAAGGACACGAGCATTTAGACATGATTTGGGGTAACGATGTCGACAAACTAGTCTTCCCATACATTTTGGGCGCGCTCAGTTCAACTGGAAGCGAGACCAGCACGCTTGCAACCCTCGGCGAAAGCAGACTTCTAGGCGACAAGCCATTCTTGGAAGGCCCGCCGCATATCAGACACACTGCCAACATGTCAACCTCGACATTCAACAGTCTCAGTCTCCGCCGCAAAAGCAACATCTCCGATAGCATGGTTTTGGAAGGCGACGAAGAGGAAGAGCAAGATAGACAAGACGATTCCAGTGCGGTACTGACCAGCACGCCCAAGGTCTCGCGCAAGTCTAGCCAGAGCTCGATTCTTACCCACGAGGACTTGGCCAAGAAACTTTCCCAGTCATTCTCCGTGTCAGGCATTAATATTGGCAGCAGCTCTCCTGTTGTCAGTGTTATTAGGTCACAAAAGGAGTAAACAGAACAAGACAGAACTTTGTGTGATTCTTTTTATTTTTCTCTTTGTGAACTTGATCGTGGACTGTGCTTTGCGCTACAACAGGAATTCTATTCTGGGCAGCACTGCATGACATCGACCCTCTTTTCATGTGTTTGTTCCTATTTTTTTCTCGTACTGTACCTCTTTATTTCATCTCCTTTTTGTAGTTTACGATTGAATGAATCCATTTTTTTATTTTATTATTTCAGAACGTGCGTGTGTTGAAACTTTTAGAACAATGGAGCAGGAAAACTTTCCATGCAACTTTAAATCAATTAACCATTTGATCATCTGCAAGGTTATTTCAAATTGTTTTCACTTTGTTCCAGGGATTTTCTCAGACAAGATACTTAATAAATTAATATTGGACCTTGGCAAGTGTCTTACAAGGACCCTCACTCAAAACCTTAACGGTAACAAGCTTGATATTATTCCTTCAATTGCTCAACACACTCCAAGTGGCCGGCTGCATTAAACTTCCTTGGTATGGATAGAACTCAAAGGCTACAATACTTCACAAAATTTTGAAAGGATACAAGGTATAGACCGGCCCGGTCTCGCCCTCGTGGTCTTCTTGGCCGCCTCTGTAGTACCACTAGACTCGCCATTGTCATTGATCAACTCTTCTTGTCGGAGCATGAAAGAACTCGGTTCAAGTTTTACAATTGCAATTTGCTGAGCACAAAGCACCCTGCCTGTGGAGTTATAAAAGGAGCAACAGCCCAGTATCACGATGGAAATCTTTCTTTCACCAGACCAATATCAATAATCAACCGCTTCTGTGGATAAACCAAATTTTCACTCGTTTCAATCATGAAGTTTTCTAGCTCTGTTCTTGTTGCCTTTACAGTTTCTGCTGCATTGGCCGCTCCTCCTGCGCAAAGCATGCCCGTTGTCAAGGACGAGTCCAGCGTCGCCCCGACTGTCACTGCACCTGTCGGTGTGCCCATCACTGAGACCTTGACCCACACCTACGTTGACACCTCCACAGCCACTCCCACTGACGACAGTGACGACAGTGGTGATGACAGCGGCGATGACAACAGCGACGACGGCTGCGATGACGATAGCGGAGACGACGAAGATGAGTCCGAAGACTACCAGGAGGGCTACGCCGACGGCCAATACGACGTGGCCTACAGCCAGGGTTGGGATGACGGCTACGAGAGAGGCCTCAAGGAGGCCTCTGGTGGCGACGATTGCGACTCTTCGTGTGATGACGTCGAGGGAGACGATAGCAGCGACGATGACTCTAGCAGCAACAACTCCACCGTTGCCTCCACTCAGCTCCGCTCCTCCTCCAAGCCCCACAAGACCACTAGCAAGATTAACAAGGCCAACAAGGCCAACAAGGCTAAGGCTACCAAGGCCAAGTCTGGTAAGGCTAAGAAGGTCAGAAAGCACCGCGTTTCACCCCGAGATCTCAAGGACACTTCCAGCCCGGCCGTTGACACCCTTCCTCCCTCGCCTCCCCCTGCTGCTGACAGCTCTCCCTCTTCTGACAGCGCTGCAGGTGCCGGCCCCATTGGTCCCATTGGCCCCTTGGATAGCGCCCCTGCTGCCGCCCCTCAATCCGACATTCCCACTGCCACCTTCCAGACCAGCACTGGCGCAAGCGAGCCTGTTGTCTCTACAGACACACCTGCCGCTGCTGCCCCCGCTGAGTCCACTGGCGTCAACCAAGTCAACTCGAGTCCTGCCATGAAGGCACCCGCGGCCGCTTTGACCCTGGCTATCCTGGCTGGCGCCATGCTCCTCTGAAGTGAAGTAGAGTGACAGTGTTGTTCAAACGATTGTAACAAGTAAATAAAAATTAATTTATTGAATTTGCCATAATAGTAACAGTGTTTCTATCATAGGTTATTGGCAAGCCATCTAAATATCCTAACAAAGCAGTTAGTTCAATTCGTTGCAAAATCATCAACTTATCTTATGAGAAAAAAAAAAGGCAACAAGATCCATAGCCCACGGTGCGATAACTTTGCTTCCCTGGAAGACATCGAGAAAGACAATGCAAGTCTGATAGCAACCCCCACCAGGCATGCAAAAAAAAATATAGCATTGAGCACTCCCGATACAGGAGGTCGCTGGTATAGAATCGGGGATCTTGTCAAAACTTGCAGAACTTTGCATTGTGCCTCCAGCAACTGTGCCCACCTAGAGCTACCCAAAGGTCTCCTCCGCGTTAGTTCAGACTCGCCATTGTGGTTCGTGAACACCCTGACAAGTTCTCTCTGACTTATTTATAAACACGATTCACGCCGGAATGGCGCCCGCTGCAATTCCTTCAAACCCAGCTTCCCTTTAGCATCTTGCATTACTCAAAAAAGCCCAGACAATTCCAGGCTGATCGTTCCTCTGCTTCTTTAGTGGTTTCCAAGTCCCTAGTAGCCGGACTTTTTTTTTTTTTTTTTTTTTGGCCACTCGAAAGAGCCTGAAAAAAAAAAAAAAAAAAAAAAAAAAAAAAAACTTGCCGCTTCACTTGAAAAAAAAAAAAAAAAGTCGTGTAAGAATGTGGCCTTCAGTATTGCTAACCATAGGTAGCTACAACTAAGCCACACCAGATGTTTAACGCCGAAAAACACCTAATGGTTTTGATTTTGGGTTTTCGAACCAGTGCTTTCAAGCGCAGACAGGACATGAGAAAGCTCCGCCGCTAGACATGCTGCTTTGAGAAACAAACAATAGACATTGCTTATCACCATTGAGGCAGATTTGAGCCAGCAGGGGGATGTGGGCCATGACTTGAGTCCAATGCTGCCAACATGATTTTGTAACTGCAGCTTTCGCAGGAGCATCGGCAGCCCTTTGTGGGACACGCGCTATTGCGCGTCTTTTGTACTGGACTGCTGGTCCCTAGCTGAAATCACAAAAAATCATCATGGGCGTTTCGACAGCGAAGAGAAAGCAAGTCAATTGTGCCGCACATCTTCATTAAGCTAAAAGCACCCTGCAAGTTTCAACACTGCCTGGTGACCACCGTTAAGTGTTACATGTCCTGTTCAACTGCGCCATCCTGCACTCTGTTCTTTGACCAAAACAGTACCAATAAACAAAACAAAAATAGGAAATCGAGACATCAGAGTAGACAACAACTCATTATTGAGCTGTGCACCTGGCAACTTGTCATTCCCATGATATAATTGAAGAAAAAACAAAAGTCAGATAGGGTCAATGGCTTGCGGCAAGTACAAATCAAGGCCTACGCGCAAATCTCTCAAATGCGGTCAGGCAATTGGGTTCTGCGACATATTCCATGACTGCCCAGAATACCGGGCAATGAACATGCCAAACAAGCCAAGTTCGGGGAGTTGGAGGGTTTGTTTTTTGGTGCCTTTGAAGGAGAGGGGATCGTTGAAATGCCTGGAATGCCATGACACCAGGGCCAGCCTTTGGTGCAAGTTCTATGAGTTAGAAGTCCAATTTCGAAATAGAATCACGAGCCACAAACGCGTCTAGCAAGAAGGTCTAAACAGTCAGTACTACCAGACGGTAGTATACGCGAAACAAACAGCGATATGAACCAAACAACGCGTCGAAGTTTGGGGATAGGCGTGGTGTATTGTTCAAGCTCTGCTCAACACCAAAGTACACCACCCAGCGGAACAATTGTGACAAGCAGAAACTGCGCCAAAAAAACGTTAGTCTATTCCATGCCAGGCTATCTAAACAAAAAACTTTTCTACTTACACGCAGATACCACCGAGGACCAGAGGGATCAAGTCGCCAAGGGAGAAAGGAGAGAGAACCCGAATGGCCTGTATGGAATTGTTTATTACGCGAGAGGGTAACGCGTAGTTGCAATGTCCCAACTGAAACCTCCATACAATTTTTCAGATCGAGATCAGAACTCGAAATCAACGCCAACTGAGAAGACAAATGCTGGTGATACGTCTTCTAGCACTGGTATAAACTCATGGATTTGTTGCTAGGTATTTGAGCGTTTGGTGCGTTTGAATTTCATGTAACAGGTTTCAAATACTAGAAGTATGGACCCAATGCCAGGCCAAAATACCTGCGTTTCTCAAAACCACAACATGGCCAATGTAATGCCCTTGCGGCTAGCGTTCATGAGCCTGTACAAGTATATTTATATAAACCTTGGGTTCCGGCAAGATCCAGAATTTACTTCACCTGTAAAGCACGAGCAGAAGGATGAAGTTTGCCCTCAATTGCCTTATCCTGTTCCTGGTGGCAGGCTTAGTCACTGTGCTACCTGTGCATGGCACTGAAGCCGACACTAGAAAGTTCTACTTGGACCACCTTCAAGCTACTCATAAGGAGCTTGCCGACCGCTTCAGTCCCCGCGTCTTGGATTCGGCTTACGACTCTTGGAGACGGTACAACTCGTACTTTTTGAGCGACCACATTAGTCTGATAGCCTGGCTCAAGCTTTACAGCGCGCAGCTGCCTAGTTGGTTTGTAGAGGATACAGACAATGACAACAGCTACATGCTTACGCTTGCCGACCCAAGCACCAAGCCAATCGAGCTAGAGGAGGAAGACGAAGAGTTTGAGGACGACTACATTGACGAGAACGAGGACACGCTGAGCTTTGTGGAATTTGCTGAGCAGTATGCAGCCAAGCAGGACATCCAAGAAGGCGATGCTACAGGCTCCAATGAGTCTCCTAGTGGCGATGATTCCACCTCCGTGAGTTCTACAGGCGAGGAGACCGGGGAAATCGACGGCTCTGAGACGCCGTCTATGACTGTTGAATCGCCCAGTGCTGAATCCGCTAGTGCTGAGGGTGGCGAAATCTCTGAGACTCCATCTGCGACTGTTGAATCGCTCAGTGTTGAATCGCCCAGTGCTGAAACTTTCAGTGCTGAGGGCAGTGTTTCGACCAGTTTTGGCTCTAAGGGCGCCAGTTCCACTGACGGCTCCAGTGATCTCGATTATTCTGCCAGCCGCACCGACGTTGCTCTTTCCACGCCTACAGTTGATTCAGTAGAGAGTGGCACCACCTTGAGCTTGGCCTCGTCAACAGAAAGTGTGTCCAGCTCTTCAATTCCTACTCAGTCGCCAGGCCTGTCGGCATTGAGCATTGGCGGCGTCGCTGGGTTAAGCTTATCTGGTTTGAGCGGCGCTGGTGAAAATTTTCAACGTGTGGCTTCTGAGATCCCAGCCACAAAGTCTGACACCTGAAACAGGATCCATAAGGGCCGTGACCAGCAGGGGGCGTTCTGAGATTGATTGTAGTTACTAGTTAGTCATCCATGTATTTGCAGTTATAATCATTGATATATTTCAACGAGTTCTAGCAGTTCTAGCAGTTCTACGAGCACTTGCGCTGGTCTAGGCCAGCATCACCACCACCAACTTCTGGCGGTGTCCTTGTTCTTGTGCGGGCTAATTGGCCTTCCCTTGTCTGGGCCATGCGCCGGACCCTTGTTTTTGATTGGCAACCGCAAAAACGTGGCACACAGCACCTGGGCCAAGCCTAAAAACAGCAGTTTTTTTTTAGTTTTTTTGATTTTTTTTAATTTTTTATTCCTGACTGGCTGTGACTGGGCAGTTGGGCACCGCGGTTGCCATGGAAATGTGGCGCCTGCCGCCCCTTTGCGGCAATAACCGGTAGGGTTAAGCCCTAAAAGCGGTCACGCATGTAAAATTTTTTCTTGATCTGAGGAGGCTGCCACAACAAGTCCGCTGTCAATAAGTAGGTTTCTTTCTGTTCCTTCTTCTCTTTTTCTTAACCACCATCAATTTCTGATAAACATTCACAATGGGAAAGGAAAAGACTCATATTAACCTCGTCGTTATCGGCCACGTCGATTCTGGTAAGTCTACCACCACCGGTCACTTGATTTACAAGTGCGGTGGTATTGACAAGAGAACCATCGAGAAGTTCGAGAAGGAGGCTGCCGAGCTCGGTAAGGGTTCCTTTAAGTACGCTTGGGTTCTTGACAAGCTTAAGGCTGAGCGTGAGCGTGGTATCACCATTGACATTGCTCTCTGGAAGTTCGAGACCCCCAAGTACTACGTCACCGTCATTGACGCCCCCGGTCACCGTGATTTCATCAAGAACATGATTACCGGTACCTCCCAGGCTGACTGCGCCATTCTCATTATCGCCGGTGGTGTTGGTGAGTTTGAGGCTGGTATCTCCAAGGACGGTCAGACCCGTGAGCACGCCCTTCTTGCTTTCACCCTTGGTGTTAAGCAGCTCATTGTTGCCGTCAACAAGATGGACTCTGTCAAGTGGTCCGAGGACCGTTTCAACGAGATCATCAAGGAGACCTCCAACTTCATCAAGAAGGTTGGTTACAACCCCAAGACTGTTGCTTTCGTCCCCATCTCTGGCTGGAACGGTGACAACATGATTGAGGCTTCCACCAACTGCCCCTGGTACAAGGGTTGGTCCAAGGAAACCAAGGCTGGTGCCTCCAAGGGTAAGACTCTTCTTGAGGCTATTGACTCTATTGAGCCCCCTGTCAGACCCTCTGACAAGCCCCTCCGTCTTCCCCTTCAGGACGTCTACAAGATCGGTGGTATCGGAACTGTGCCCGTCGGTCGTGTCGAGACCGGTGTCATCAAGGCCGGTATGGTTGTCACCTTTGCCCCCGCTGGTGTCACCACTGAAGTCAAGTCCGTCGAGATGCACCACGAGCAGCTCGTCGAGGGTGTTCCCGGTGACAACGTTGGTTTCAACGTCAAGAACGTCTCCGTCAAGGATATCCGCCGTGGTAACGTCTGCGGTGACTCCAAGAACGACCCCCCTAAGGGTTGCTCCTCCTTCAACGCCCAGGTCATTATCTTCAACCACCCTGGTCAGATTGCTGCTGGATACAGTCCCGTTCTTGATTGCCACACTGCTCACATTGCTTGCAAGTTCGACACTTTGGTTGAGAAGATTGACCGTCGTACTGGTAAGAAGACTGAGGACTCCCCCAAGTTCGTCAAGGCCGGTGATGCTGCTATCGTCAAGATGGTTCCCTCCAAGCCCATGTGCGTTGAGTCCTTCACTGAGTACCCTCCCCTTGGTCGTTTCGCCGTCCGTGACATGAGACAGACCGTCGCTGTCGGTGTCATCAAGTCCGTCGAGAAGGACGACAAGGCTGGCAAGGTCACCAAGTCTGCCCAGAAGGCCGCCAAGAAATAAATCTAGTTTAGTATTTATTATTGAATGAAATTAATTTACTTGTTATAAAAAAATACTTTTTAACTTTTTAAGCTTGTATACTGTAGTTTTGGATGGTTTGTTCATGGGGTGAGAATTTTTTCTACCATCACGTGTATAATACTAAGGACTCAGTATAGTTAGGTAGTTAGCTAGTTAGCACAAATTGCAATCATTGATCGAAGCTCTCATTGATTGAACAGGATTGATGATTATACAAAGGCAAACGTATATTACCAGGATCTCTATTACGATTTAATTCCGGACAAGAATTTTTTATAAAAGACATTCACACAAATTAAAGATTTGAATACCGTTGCGCCCACTGCATAAGAGCCGGCACGTCAATGATGAGGGTCATATTTTTCGGCTTATTGACAACTTTGCCGACAAAGGTCTTAATTGCCTCTGGGGGCCAGTGATCAGGTAGCTGAGCAGCAGCCCATCTGAGTCCTCTCAACGAGACGTCGGCTCGGGGTCTGTGAGTAGCCGCTGAAGCCTTGAATTGGATCGTCTTCAAGTCCTTGCTGACTTTACCCTCGAGCAGCGCAGGTACGAGGAAGGCAAGTGGAAGGCCGTCTTCATACCTTTTGTATGAGTTGTCGTAGACTAGATGACCAAGGCGGGGTGTGTTAGTAATCACACTCTCAAACTTCCAGCCTTCAGAAAAATACAATTCGAGCCTTTGAATGCGCGATAAATACCGGCGCAGCAGCTTGTCGGGACCCCCCTGCTCACAGTCCTGCACAACAAGGTTGACAAGCTTGGTGTTGAAAGTGGTGAAATTCTCAAGGCATTTTGCAAGTTTGGGCGCGCTGGGGTAGATATCATATTTCTCCGAGTCGAAACGATCAAGTTTCAATGTTTCGAGATTGCGAAAGGTGGGGAGCTTGGTAAATCTGCTAGACTTCCTATGCTCGTACTTTTTCACAGAGTCAAAGTCCTCGAATTTGGTGGAGCACTTGACATACCCAGATGGTGCGCTCAGAGACCGTAAAGATGTGCCTGCCGGCCACCAAACGTAGTAGCCGCGGCCAGTGTCAGGAAACATCCCACTAATTTCCGGCTTTTCTAGACTAGGGAGCTTGACAAGTTTAGCAATGATCTGGTCAACTCCAGTCTGATCACCAAGTCTGCTTCCGTCACCAGAGTCTATCTCCGAATCCTCTTCAAGCTCAAAACCCAACTCATCTTCCTGAAGCTTGTACCGTTGGAGATTAACGCTTCTCAATCCAAATTTTTTGATAGTGGAAACAGAATCAAAAACTCGGACAAGCTTACTCCCTAGCTTGTAATCAGCATCTGCAGTTTCCACCAAAAGAGTTTCAATGTTGAGCTCTTTCCACTTTGACCAGCAAGAATCGAACTTGTCCAAATGAGCACCGAGGTCGTACAAATCACTGAAGTACAGCCTGAGGAAAGTGTGAATCTTCAACGGTTTGGAGTGGTTTGACAGATGCTCTAAGACAAATTGAAAGTCATCATCTTGAATGACCTTCCTGCGGTCGCTGGATGCTAGATACTCTCTGGCACCGTCCATGTTCAATGTGACTTCTTTCAAGGACGTCATTTTTGGAAGAAAGTCGCCAAACCAGGGCTGGTGGGGCGCATTGGTACTATTGAAGAGCAAACTCAAGTGCTGGACGTACAGCAAAGCGTCTTAAGACACGTTCTGGTAATCAGCGGTAAAGTAAAACTGCGGTTTGTAGTCAGAGACTAGCGCTGAAGCAGTATTCTCATAATCGCGCTCCTGGAAAGACAGTCTTGGTAGAAAGTAGGCGGTGAGAATATTGTAGACCTCTTTAGAGATGGACGGATGGGTACTACCTTCTTCCTCGTAATCGTCTAGATACTGGCGCTCTTCAACGGTAGGAAGGCTTGCACATCTGTAACAGGCCCAGTTTTTAAACAGAATGGGGTGTACCATGTACTTGAGGCGCCTGCAAGTATGCGCCAAGTTGACCAGTCTCCAGCAGTGCGGGATCTTGTTCCACGTGTGCAAGTTGGTGTAGCCAGACGGATACGTTTCATTCGAACCAACGTAAACACCTGGAGCCGTGAGCAACATGTGGTCGATGATAAGCGCGAAGACTTCGTTCGGTAGCGTATCAATCATGATTCATGAGTTCAATTGACGCGTCGTGGTTCTTGTTCTCGTCAAGCCTCGTCGATAAAACGAGTCGTTCTGTGAATATAAAGATTCTAAGGGGGCGTCGCGTTTTTTTTTCTCCTATCATGGCTGCTCAAAAGCTGATCAATGAGACCGGGACTTCAAGCGCGAACCTTTTTTTGACCAATTTCTGGAAGAAGTTTTAGTTTTCTTAATTGGGCTGTCTTGTTTACACCCACTTTTTTTGCACCCACTTCGATTTAAGTCCATTTTAGGCAATAATCTGCAACTGATTTTGAGTCCATTTTAGGAAATACATACTCACGTGATATATTTGACTTAGCAGCAGGATAGAGCTGGCCCTGTGATTTTGAGCATTTTCCAGCCCGTTAGACCTTCCAAAAGCTAGCGTGGTGACTATAATGGCAGATTCTAAAAGGCATCAGCTCTTTTGAAAAGCTGTGACAGCTGAGATGGTCTTTAGCCGCCTTCCAAACATGAATCTGATCCCCGACGAGCCAAAGGGACCAGCACAAGCCAGACTCGACTCTCCCCATTACTTTCTTATGTTTGCTTGATCACAATAGACTGACTTGAATATAAATAATAGATTAAACGTATTTGATTGTTCCAATTTTTATATATAAGGCTTCAAACTTTCTAGAATGCATGTCCCAGTGACTTACTGCTCATATGTAAAGGTGAATATAACAGTTCAAAATTTTTATCAACATGAAATATCTGTCCGTTCCTTTTTTCTGTCCTTAATTCTCATCTTACGACATTTTCGTGTATATTAACTGATATACAATTTATTCAAAACACTAAAATGTTTCTGTGCACCAATATTTTTAAATATTTCTTTATTCAAATGTGCTTTTACAACTTTTCACATCATTTTCAAGATCAAATTGGCCCTAAAAGTTACAGGAAAGCACGTCCTGCACAATGGACACATGGATCTGATACTTTTTAATTGCAGAATGTTAATGTAAATGGCAGGATAATTCAATTAATTCGTTGTAAAAAACAATCTTAAAAATAGTCTTTGGGATACAAACATATACTACTTTCTTTTCGATATCAGCACTCCAAAACATAAATGAATGCTTGGCTAATGTATTTAAAGTATTTTCACTCTTAATTTGTTAATCTCAGATTATATCTCAGTCATTTTCAGGTGTTTTCATTCGCTATGTCTTGGTTGAAGTCGTTTTAACGGCCGTTGCCATTAGGCAAGTTAGCTTCGCTTTTTATACCGTCAAACTCAACAAAGTAAAGCCTGCTAAGTATGCCAGTATATTTTTCAGTGTCTTTGCTAAGTAGTATTTTTTTGAAAGATATTGCATGCTCGTTGGCTTTTGAAATATCAAATTACTGGAGCTTGAATTCGAGCTCTATTCAAAATTGATCGCGAAGTCTACAGCTGCTAGGATATACCCTTGCCCTCAACTCGTTTTGGGACATGTCGATCATTTCCTAAAGTGGACTCAAATTCAAGTGGGTGCAAAAAAAGTGGGTGTAAATAAGACAGCCCTCTTAATTACACTTGGATTTCGGTCCAAATTGAGCAAAGATCTACAGGTCCCAAAATGGATTTGGGGCAAGGGTTTTACACACTCAGTCCAATGTATGGGGCCACGATCGAGCCTTGATAAATTGGATTAATTTTCTTAATTGATTGTCTAATATTCAAGCATCTGAAAGAAATATATAGTAGATGAAAAACTACTATGGTGAATGCCCATTTTTTTTAATATATTTAGAATTTGTCTAATTTTGGGTACTTGGGGTTGTGAAAGGTTACTTGCAATGGGGTTGTCTTAGGACTTACCAGCGTCAAAACGGACCATAGCTTTTGCTGACCTACCAGTGTCTACCACTCGTGAAAAACCTACTTAGCCAGCGTGAAACTGTTTAGAATTGGACCAAGCAACTCAAAACTGCTCTCAAATTGGGAAGGAGTTATCTCTGCACGAGAGAAATTCACAGCATTTTCCTTTCGAACTCGCTAGTGTTGTTACTTGAAGTCTTGGGCATTTGCCCGCAGAAGGGTACATGGATATATGGCAACATGATACAGAATTCACCATATTTTTCTTTTGGTTGTTTCAATTCTTTCGAAATGGTTTGCTTGATTATACCTATCCGTAATTTCGGGTGAATTGTGACAGTTGGAAATCAAGGGTAAAAGTTCCGGTAAGCATGGATCGTTTAATGGTTTCTGCCCAAGGATAATTGATTGATTCTAACTTGATTACTATTAAAGTTCCATAAGATTTTTTACAGAGAGACAATTTAGAGGGTTGCGTATATGCGCGCGCATTTCAAGAGAGCTGGCACGTCAAGAATGAATGTCATGTTTTTTGGCTTATTGACGACCCTTCCCACAAAACTTTGAATCGCCTCCAAGGGCCAGTGATCGGGCAGCTGGGCAGCCGCCCACATTAATGGTTTCAAAGAGAAATCAGCTTGGGGTCTGTGTGTATCAATTTTAGCTTTAAATTGTATGGTCTTCAAGTCCTTGCCAACTTTACCCCCAAGCAGCGCGTTGATGAGGTAGGCAAGTGGAATTCCGTCTTCTTGACTGCTGTATGAGGTTTCATAGACAAGATGGCGCAAACGAGGTGCCTGGGTTACAATGCTCTCAAACTTCCAACCGCGAGAAGAATACACTTCGAGCCGCTGGATGCGAGCTAGGTACCGACGTAGCAGCTTGTCTTGAATTTCCTGCTTACAGTCATGTACAATGAGGTTGACCAACTTCGTGTTGAAAGTAGTGAAATGCTCGAGACACTTTTCAAGTTTTGGCCCCGCAGGATTGGAGCGGTACAGATCCGACTTGCGAAGAGTCAATGTATCAAGATTGCGGAAAGTGGGGAGCTCAGTAAAGTTGTCAGAGAGTTCATGATCATACTGTCTCAGGGAGTCAAAGTCTTCAAACTTAGTAGAGCAACTGACATAGCCAGGCGTTACGGCCAAAGACCGAAGAGCAGACCCAGCAGGCCACTTGACATAATAGTCGCGTTCAGCGTCGGGGAAAATCCCATTGATTTCTAGCTCCTCTAAATTAGAAAGCTTAGCAATGACCAGTTCAAGTCCACTGCGGTCACCACGCCTGCCAAAAGTTAGACTGCCATCATCGGGGTCCATATCAAAGTCCAGATCAGAGCCTTGTTCGGAATCATCATCCGAGTCATAGTCTTGAATCTCATATCGGTGTAGGTTGACACTTCTGAAGCCAAACTTTCTGATGGATGGAACGGAATCAAAAACCTGGACAAGCTTATTTCCTAGCCTATACTCAGAATCGCCAGTCTCAACCAAAAGAGTTTCAATATTGAGCTCTTTCCACTTTGACCAGACAGTGGTAAACATTTCCAAGTGAGAGTCGAGATCGTATGACTCTGAAAAATAAAGCCGAAGGAATGTGTGGATCCTTAGAGGTTTAGAGTGACTTGCAAGTTGCTCCAAAACAAATTTGAAGTCTTTTTTCTGTATGGCGTTAAAGCCATCGCTCGAAGCCAAGCTGTCTGGTGCTCCGTCTAAGCTCAACGTAACCTCCTTCAAAGACGACATTTTCGGGAGGAAACGCTCAAACCAAGGTTGATGGGGCGCATTAGTGCTGTTGAACAACAAACTCAAGTGCTGGACGCACTTCAAAGCGTCCACAGACATGTTCCTATAGCCAGCAGCAAAATAAAAGTCGGGCTTGTAGTTCGCAAGCGAAACTGTAGCGGTGTCCTCAAAATTGCGCACTTCCTGGAAAGGCAGTCTTGGTAAAAGTAGGTTGATGGGATATTGTAGACATCTACACCAAATTGCATATCGTCAACTTCGTCCTCCTCTTCACCGTCTAGGTATGGACACTCTTCAGCGTTTGGAAGACTCTCTCTTTTGTAGCATGCCCAGTTTTTGAATAGGACTGGGTACACCAAGTTTTTGAAATGTTTGCACGTATGTGCTAAGTTGATCAGAGTCCAGCACCTCGGAATCTTGTTCCACGTGTGCAAGTTGGTGTAGCCCGACTTGTACTTTTCCTCCGAATCATCATAACACTCTGCAGACTCGAGCAGCATGTGCTTGATTATGAGACCAATAACTTCCTCTGGCAGTGAGTCAATCATGGTAATTGAGTTTGGGTTCCGAAGGTAGTTCTCGTTAAACTCGTCGGTGCTGTGAGTGGTGCAGTAAGAATGGATGAATTAAGGGGGGCGGTGCGGTGTTCTTTATTCCCATATTGACTTGGTTTGCGAAAAGGGTTTGTTTTACTGGGTGGAAACGAACAAACCAAAATTCGAGGAGGAAGTTTGGCAAGAAAGAAAAGTTCACACTATGTTCCCTGATTAGGAATTTGATGCACTTAGCGCATACAAAATTCCCTGTTCGAGTGTTAGTAGCTGCATGAATTATCGATCAGGTCAGCCGTGCCAAAAACTGCGTCCATCAATCCTTCCATCAATATTCCACAGATGCTCTTGCGAGTTTGTAGGGAATAAAATTTGGACAAGAAGGAATATAATATTCCAGTTAAGCTTAAATACAATTTGTATGTTATAGAGCAATCACGCAGTGTTGGCGTGACTTTTATTAGTAGACACGTTCTTGCAGACCACGACATGATCAGCTTGATGAAGGAGAGCTCCTAGGAAACCAGCTTCTCGGGAGGTTTGCACGCCGCGGCTTCCTGAGCTTACTTGCAAGCACAGTGACGTCGAGGATAAGAGTACTGTTCGGTGTTCCATAGACTGCTTCTCTGATAATCTCTTTGTGCTTTTTTGGAGAAACTTGAGGGCTGAACAAATCTATTTCCTGAATATCACACCAATCTCTTGCCCAAGTCATCTTGAGGGAACGATCCTCGTAGTCGGGGCGAAACTGGATTGTTTCCAAGGTAGTGCTATAATCAGAGATGTGACGTTGAAACCAATTGAAAGGCAGACCATAGTTGCCGTCTAGCGGGAAGTCATAAATCAAAGTTTTCAACTTGAAAGTATTTTCAATAATTGTTTCAAAATACAGACTTTTAGAGGGGGGCTTGTCGTGTTGGTACACCTCCATATGGGTTATGTTTTCCCAGAGTCTCGGCAGGTTTTCCTCTGAAATGGACCCATAACAATTTCGGAAAATGAGGTTCACCAAGCCGGGATTCAGAGTGACAAAATGATCTAGTAGGTCTTCGTCTAGAGTTCCATTGAAAGCCAAAGTTTTCAAATTGCGAAAAGCTGGACGGAGCCTGAATGGACTCACTGAAAAATAGCGCACGAGCTCAAGATACGTGGCGGTATCAAATTTTTCGAAAGAAGCGCGGAGATCAAGACGGCAGATAGGCATTGCCAACTTTCGCACATTAGGGGGGATACCCCATCTTGCATTCTCTTGCACTGACATAGGGACAAGAGGCTGTTTGAGATCTTCTTCTTCAAGACCATTTTCAATAAGTAGCGGTCGTAGAGGCGCTTCCTCTAAAATTTCCTCTTCCGTATACTCGTAGCAAAGAGGAAAAAGAGAAAGCTCTTCAAGGCTTGGAAGATCTTTCAACCACTCGCCAACCTTAGTCGAGCCGCAATCGCCGCCATTGAAAATGTCACCTTGGCCAAAATGACTGTTCGATAAGTCACATGCTGCATCAATGGAAAAACGTTTCAAATGAGTAAGTTCTTTAAGCATTTCGCAAAATGGCCTTGGAAAAGCGTTTTGAGCGTGTGCAAGATCGATCATCAGGGTCTCGATATTTAAATTTCTCCACTGACGCCACTCATTTTCGAATCTTTTTAGGTAGGTGTATAAGTGGCTTTTTTGGTTGAAAAACAATCTCAGGTATGTATGAACAATGAGAGTACCGGGCCGATCCTTCAGAAGTCGAATGACAGAGCCGAAATCTTCAGTATCAACAAAACTTTGATACACGCCTTGCTCAGTTTCGATCGGACCATTCAGATTGAAGGTGACATCTTTCAGTGAAATCATACCAGGAGAGTATTTGGAGAGCCAACCATGATGAGCTACAGTAGCTTCGTTAAACGTCAAACTCAAATGCTGCACGTACTGTAGAGCGAATGGCATCATTTCTTTGTAACCGCGGACGATATAAAACTGTGGTCGAAAGCTGGTAGTATACGGGGAAAAAAAGTCATCGGGGAAATAATCCCTCGTAGGAGGGTAGTGGTGTTGACAGTGCAGCCGGGGAAGAAAGTAGTCATCTTGGTTTGACCTATGAATCGAACGGTAGTGGGAATCATCATATTGCATCGCCGATCCAAAATTTAAAAAGTGAAGCGCATTACTGTGAGTGTTTTCTTGAGCGTTACAAGCCCAAGCTTTGTAAAGAGTCGGGTAGATAGCTTCCCTGAGATACTTGCATGTGTGAGCAAGTGCTAGAATTTCAACAGAATTTGAGATACTGTTCCATGAGTGCAAGCTAATATACCCTGAGAGCTTATTGAAATATCCAGAGCGGTCGTATCGAAAAATGAGCAGATAGTACAAGATTTTCTCAATGATTTCAGGAGGTAATTGGTTCAAAATTCTGACGTGACTTTCATGAATTGACTATTGAAACTAAATCGAAAAAACTCTGATGGCTGAAGTAGAGAAAAGTGAAGCAAAACAAAGCGTATGCGCGTCTTTCGCTGTCGAGCCGCAAAGCAAAGAAGTTGTCTGGGAAAAGAAAAACAAGAGGTGAGGGATCAGTCGGAAGTTAGGTGGACCTTTTGATGGTAATTTATATCCACGCACTGAACTCGAGAATGATATCAAGTTATCAAACTGTGTGTGTGTGTGCAATGTACAGCTGGGTCTGGTGCATGCAAGTTGAAAAGGCTGAAAAAGTTGAAAAGCTGGGTTGATTGAACAAGGGGTTGATCTTTAAAGTCTGAGGTCATGTGATGTGAACTGAAAAGGACTGGGATTCGAAGTGTTTACGCAACTGCACGGCGAGCTACTCCAAGCTGGATTTTTGTAGATAATCATGAATAAGCTTGGGAACTGGTCGGAAATATATTTAATTTAATTTTCTACAGACTGCGCCACGGTCTTTTAAATAATCCAACGGAAGCTATCAATGGGACTTTGTGGCCTGAAGCATTCTCGAAAACGAGGGCACATCGATAAGAAAAGTTGGGTTATCCGGCTTATTGACCACAGGGCGGATATATTTATTGAGGTCCAGAGATTCAAATTTTTCGGCATACCTTTGCTCCTCAACCCAATCCTTTGCGGTAAACGGAAATCCTCCAGAAACGTACAGAGGACGAATGTGAATTGTTTCCAAGTGGGGGCTTAATGAGCCTTCAATGAGCTTGTTCACCAACCATTCCAAGTCGAGACCGTTGTCTTCATGGTACATGGGGTTGAAATTGAAACGGCGCAGGACGGGTGAGTTACTGATGAGGCTTTCAAAAGAAATAATGTCGGTCGTGATGGAAGCAACTTGTTGGTAGACCTCAATCTGTTGAATCTTGACCAAATATTGTGATAGCTTTTCGTTCGGGATAATGCCAAAACAATCGCGGAAAATAAGAGTGACAAGATTGGGACTGGTCTTGACAAAATGGTCCAAAAACCGGCTGACTTGGTCAGTCATGAAATTAAACAAATACAATGACTCCAAATTGTCAAATCGAGGCAGTGAGTCAATATGACCAGGCGAGTCCGAAATTTCTAAAAAACTGACAGAGTGCTGCAAGCCAGCGGATGTGAAAAAGTTAAGCCTGTTGTAAGGTAGTCTCAAGACTCGAAGTCCATGAGGCAAGTCCCATTCCGGGACGACCACTTCCTCTGGGCTTTGGCGGGTGAAGTTGGCGATGTCCTCCGCAACTCTTTGACCCATTGCTTCAATTTCTACTGGGCCCAAGAAATGTTCATTCATTTCAGTTTCCGTTGGCCAGCGACCTATTTCATTCTCCCAAGGTTCGTCGTCTTCATTGTTCTCGTCATTTTCACTGCCAACGTTATTTTGATTATTCTCGTCCATAAAGTCGTTTTCATCACCGTAATATCCATTATTGTAATCAGGAAAATTTTCGTGTGTGTAGTAATCTTGCAAATCATGGAACTCTCTCCAGTCTTCGTCCGAGCTGTTAAAAAGTAACTCGTCTTCATTTTCGTAGGCGTGAATGGCGTAGCCATTGTAGGCAATGTCGCCTTCAAGTTCAGATTCTTCTGTTTCGCTGTGTCTGCTGCTAAGGCTTGCAGAGCCCGGATATGTAACAGCGTAATCGTTTTCAGAGTCGCTATCGGGACCAAAGTCTCCAACAGCATCTTTGACCCGTGTATTGCATTCGAGCTCGATTGAAAGCTCTTCCAAATGGGGAAGGTCTTTGAGACAACTTGCAATCATGTTCGCTTTACAACCATTACGGGGCAGTCGACCTGGGCGCTCAAATGGATACGTGTATCCTTGCATCCCATATGCTTGTAAGCAAAACCTTTTCAGGGTCTTGAGCTCACCAAGCATTTTGCAGAAGGGACGTGGAAAAACGAAGTTACTGCTACCTATTTCCATAACCAACGTCTCAATATTCAGTTTCTTCCAGTCAGACCAGTGAAAGTCAAACAGCTTCAGTAGTTTAAAAAAGTGATTTCGGTCTTTGAAAAACAACCGAAGGTATGTATGTATGCGAAGGCTGGTTGTGTGATTGAGAAGAAGTTTGAGACAGGATGCAAAGTCGTCAATGTGCTTCGGCTTCGGAGCACTACTGCCTTCTGATTCCAAAGGTCTATCCATATTCAGAGTCACTTGCTCCAAAGAAGTCATTTTTGGTAAGTAATCGGGTAGCCAAGTGCCATAGACGGCATTGTACTCGTTGAATGCTATACTCAAGTGCCGGACGTACTGCAGCGCGATCAACGGAACCTCTATACGGCTAGCAACAAGGTAGAATTGAGGCTTGGTCTTCGGGTTCAAAGCGGAGTCAAAGTCATGTACACGAAACTTCCTTGTACCAAGTTCGTCTTCGTAGCGCGGCCTGGGTAGGAAATAGTATATCGGTTCACTAAAGTCCATTTCTGCCCAACCGGTCCTACTGAGGAATTCAATTCCAGAGTAAGACTGCTTCAAGCACCTTGGAACAGTGTCTTTCTTGTAGCATGCCCAGGACTCAAATATCAAGGGGTAAACGAGCGACTGTAGGCGCTTGCAAGTGTGAGCTAGGCGGAATAAATGTCAGTACTGATTGATTTCATTCCATGGGTGTAAGTTAACATAGCCAGATGTGTTGTCCTCTGCGATGGTGTGAAACTACAAAAGGAGAATTAGCAGGTATCTGGCAATTTCTTGAATGATTTCCGCCTGTAAGCGTTCCAACATGGCGTTCTTCAACTTTGACAGGGAATAGACGGTCGAGAGACAATTGGCGCAATTAGGAAAAAAAAAAGCAGTATATAACAGAGCGGTCGCCCCGTATTTCACAAATTGTGACCTGTTGAGCAGCAATGAAAAGATAAGTGGATGGGTTCAGTTTAAAACTTGAAACTTGTGTCTAATAACCAGGGTTGGAAATTCCGCGAGTAAATGAGACATTTTGGTTATTAATTGCTGATTAAGCAAAAATTTGAGTGATTGGAAATCTGGGCTAGGTTTTTGGTGAGTAAATATCTCAAGTTTAGGTCACGTGCAATATTTTGCGCCAGAAAATGTTTCGGCGCTCCTGAGTTTACTACTCACAGCAAATTAGGTAAGCTATCTCTAATCAATTAGTATTTCAGGCTGTAGCAATATTAAATGTTTACTTAGGAGTTACCTAACAATAATTTAGTTTAGCTGACAGTAATTACAAATCATAACATCACGTGATATAAGGCACTTACTGGCTGAGTAAGTGAACCAGAGCAGGTGAGTAGTTCTATCACCAATCATGTGACATTTTGGGTAGAATTACTCGCAAAAATCAGTGAGTAAATTTACTCAGCTGTAAAATTACTCGCGAGTAATTTTAGTTAAAAATGAGATTTTTCCAACCCTGCTAATAACTTCAATCAATTCAATTGATACAAGCTCGGGTTTGGGTAGTTAGAAAGCTTCAAGTTCAGCCGCGCACGTTGCCACTCCCTGCCCTGAAATTCAAACCAGGGCTAGGGTTATTGCGAAACCCACGCCTGTCCCGAAATTCTCCAAGTTTAGTTGGGCCATGATTTTCGCTTTTAACTACTCACAATTTATTCGGGTTGAACTGATCTGATGATTGATTTAAATGTATTTAAAGAAACGTAGAGTATTCATAATAACCACAAATACAACAGGGAATAAGTGCAGCAGACAAATCAAATCCATCAATCTAAGTTTGTTTGAAGCGCCGAAGAAATTTGGGAACGTCGGGGCGCTTAACGTAAGGGAATTTTCTTGCGTGCTGCACCAGAAGTGGGACAGTTATGTCTAAAGTGCAAGTCGTACTTAGACAGATCTTTTCCCTCAAGAAATCTGCCTTTCTCGTGGGCCAGTACTCAAAACGATTGGCTTTCAACCAGCATTTTCGAGCGCAATCAGGTTCAACTTTCCGGGCTTTTGCATGATTATGGGTGTATCGAAACTGAATGGAGTGCAGTTCGTTGGCCACATTTCCTTGTAGGGCCATAAAAAAAAACCACTTAAATGGAATGTTACACCCAATCCAAGGAGAAGGGTCATAGACGAGGCGGCGCAAGCAAGGGGCATGCTTAATGACTTGCTTAAAATCAATGTCGGAGTTGTAGATTTCTACCTGTCTTATTTTGGCCAATGCAGCCGTCAAGCCTAGATTCATCTCACCAACGATGGAGCAGTCAAGGAAAACAAGGTTGGCTAATAGGGGACTGCGTTTGGAAAATTGTAAAAGGGCTACTTCAAGGTCGTCATGATGGCATGTTGAAGAAAGCACAAGTGTCGTCAAATTGAAAAACACCGGCAGATCAGTGCCTTTCCAAGGAAAATGCACATGGAGTTGTGTGACGGACGTGATCATGCTTTCATTATTGCAACGCAACAACCTGGACAGGGGCATGCAAATGTTTTTCAGAGGAGAGCTAAGATTCCACGTTTCAACTGCCGACTCGCGGACATCTTTCTGCAATAGTGAGTCTAGCGTTATTTCTTCCAAATTCGAAAGCCCACCCAACCAACGGGTCAAGTCTGTAATTGAATGATAGTCCTGATCACCGGGGCGGCCTTCACTGAAGACTCGATATTCTGGTTTTACAATAAACCTTTTAAGGCAGTTCATTTGTCCCAGTAGTTGACAAAAAGACAGTGGGAACTTATAATCGCTAGTACTGGTATGGATAATTACCGTTTCCAGTTTTAGTCTAGTCATTGAGGCCACAACACGTATGAAATCTCTGAAATATTTATGCTTATCGTCAGGTGTTTCGTGAAAAAGCTTCACAAGTAGGTGTACGCGAATTGTATTTTTTCGACGCAAAAGTTGCTCAACGACATACAAAGCGTCTGTAAAATCAAAGCCACCTAGTGAATTCATTTGAGAAACTTTTTCGAAGTAACTAAAGTTTAAAGTCACGTCTTGAAGAGAACTCATCATAGATAATAGGGGTCCTAGCCAAGGATAGTAAGGTTTGCTTGCTTCATCGAAAACCAAGCCAAGGTGCTGAATATATTTGTGGGCATCCGTTGCAATGCACATAAGACCACTAAGATAGAATTGAGGTGTTTGTCTGCTGCTGATTGAAGAATCAAATTGATCGGGCATATAGCCATGAGAGTAATATCTGGATTGTCTAGGTGGCAGAAAGCATGTTACATACATATTATTCTCATCCAAGTAGTCAAGCCTACTCAAGATAGGACCTTCTGGGATGTTTTCCGAGTCGTAATTTAGCTTATAACAAGCAAAATATCTAAATATCAAAGGATATAGAACAGATTTTAGATACTTGCACGTATGCGCCAGACTCAGTAATTTTTCTGGGCAACAATTGTTCCATGCGTGTAGGCCGCCTGAACGCTGGTAATTTATATACCTCTTATCAGCAGAATTTATTTGCACATAGTGAACAATGATAGAGATAATTTCAGGCGGTAAAGCGTGAATCATGGCGCCAGGTTGTAAGAGCCAAGGCCGGGTTCTCAGTAAATTCACTTAAAAGCAGCTACTTCGATTTTTAAAAAAAGGAAAACAGGAGGAATAAGAAGTGAGTCGGTGGTTAATTAAAAATTTGAAGCGTCTTGCAGAAAAAAGTTTGTACATTAATGCTGCATTGCAGCAAGAACCTTGGGAAGTCACACAACCCCAGAATACTTGATGTTAATCCAAGGTTGCAGTATAAACTCATTGTGAGAGATACCATATTACAGACTTGGATTCCTGGGAAAACCATTATCAGTTACAACCGATAAATATTCCAAGTGATATGGTTGACGTATGCTGTACTTGTGATCGTGTTTCGATACCAATGTTGCATTTTCTCAAAGGGATTCATCACAACGAGCAATGGCACAGGCCAAAGTGCACCTAAAGTATACCAGCTTGGGAATGTATGGCACAAATGCAATAAGCTGACCTGGGCTTGTCATTCACCCAAGTAAATTCCTTTTAAAGAAATCAACATCGAAACAAGTAAAATTTTGCGCAAACCGTTCTTCATGTATCTCGATCCATCAGCAAGTTTGCTGCTCTTGTTGAATACAAGTATCTGCATGAAAAAAAGGTACCGCGACATGGTCTCGTGTAATATACAAACGCCTTAATATCGAAATCTGCAAAATTTAGTTACACAAACGGTCTGTAAAGAAAAAAGCGTAACATTTACATAGAATATAAAAATCAAAAAAGAAAAACCATCAAAATTCCTACGTTTCTCATTGGATAAGAATCAGTTTCTTGCAGCTTGAGCATTGGCCTGTCGAACAATGGCCTCCTTGATGACATTAATCAATTGGGCAAGTAATTTCACGTCAAGAAGGAATGTCGGATTTTGGGTACCATATGTGACTTCCCTGATCATGGTTTTATACTTTTTTTGGCGAAACACGAGGGCTGTAAATGTCTACTTGCTGAATGTCACACCATTCTCTTGCAAGATTCATACAGCTGCTATGTTCCTGGAAAACCGGACGGAATTGAATTTTTTCCAAAAACGTATCATGCTTAACAATTTCAACGTGGACCAAGTTGAAAGGCAGACCAAAATCTTCGTCGAGAGGAAAATCGTAAACCAAGGTTCTCAGATTCCGAGCGTTTCGCATAATTGTTTCAAATTTCATATCTGTGGGGTCAGGGACTTTGTGCTAGTACAACTCCATATGAGTGATATTTGCCCAGAGTCTCGGTAGATTGCTTTCAGGAATCGGGCCTTCACAATTTTGAAAAATGAGATTCACCAAATGGGGGTTTCTTGAAACAAAATGCTCCAGTATTTTTGGTGTTTTTGCAGCAGTAAAACAATTGAAAGCTAGAGTTTCCAGGTTGCGAAAAGCAGGAAGTAGTGTGAATTCGTTCAATGAAAAGTGCTGCACAAGTTCAAGATATGTGACAGAGACAAACTTTTCAAAAGAAGCTCGGAGATCAAGTCAACATATAGGCATTGCCAACCTATGTACATTAGGAGGAATAGCCCAACTTGTGTTCTCTTGCACTGACAAAGAGACATCGGGTGGGAAAGGGCCTCCCCTATTATCATGTAAAAGTATTTCGCGGGAGTATTCGTAGCAACGCGGGTACGTTTTGACTCTGCCCAATATCGATTATCAGCGTTTCAATGTTCAGACTTCTCCAGTGACGCCATTCATTTTCGAATCTGTGAAAATAGGTGAACAAATCACGTTTTTTGTGGAAAAATAATCTCAAGTATGTATGGACAGTCAAAGTTTTGGTGCAATGTTTTAGCAGGCTAATAACGTTAGCGAAGTCATCGGTATCAACAAAACTTTGATTTAGACCCTGATCTGGCACAACTGGGGCATCTAAATTCAGAGTGACTTCTTTCAATGAAGTCATATTGGGAATACATTGAGACAGGTGGTCATCATGGCGTGTATTACATTCATTGAATGTCAAACTCAAATACTGGACGTATTGCAGGCCATTTGGATTCATTTTTTTGTAGTCGCGAACGATGTAAAACCGCGGTCGAAAAGTAGGGTTCCTTATGGAAAAAAGTCTTCGGGCAATTCATTCATCTTATTCGAATATTCTTCATAATGCGGCCTGGGAAGGAAATACCAGTCTTCCTTCGGTGGTGCACTGAAATGCAACCATTGTTTGTCGGACATGCCTCGCGACCTGCGAAATTTAAGGTGGAACGCATCAGTACGCTTGTTCTCTTGGGACTGGCAAGCCCAAGCTTTGAAAAGTGTCGGATAGACATTCGACTTCAGATACTTGCAAGTGTGCGCCAGTGCCATGATGTCGCGCTAATTTGTTATACTGTTCCATGAGTGTAAACTGGTGAGATCAGCAAATCTGTTTGGATTCTTAGAGCAGTCATATCGAAAAATGAGGAGGTAGTTCAAGATATCGTCGATAACTTCAGGAGGTAGCAGATGCAACATCTTAGCACAATTCGTGGTTTGAATATTTGCGCGGAATCGAACAAAATGATATTGGCGCTAATGAAAGAAAACTGGCAATATAAGGAGTGACATGCACTGTAAATATGTAGTAGTGATCAATTGATCAATTGGCTTTTTATCGGCGGGTTTTTTCAGTTAGCGCATATTATCGAACACTCAATTATACTCATTGACAACTGGGTATAAAATGATAAATTCACTCTTGAGCAGTATTCAGAGAGCTCAAGTGATGAATAGATCCCCAACAATAAGGATAGTTTTGAGACTGGAGAGAAGAAAGAGATAAATCAGGGGAAGTACAAGACTTGAGACTTGAGACTTGAAACTTGAGACTTGAGACTTGAGACTTGAGACTTGAGACTTGAGACTTTTAAAAGCTTTACCTACCTACCGACCTAAGTAACAATCATGATTCACAACTCATAATGATAATATGCATTACATCTATACCTACATACATATATACGATACTGCAATGGCTAAATTGACCTGGTTTCACTGAACAAAAAACCATCATTAGGTCTTCCTAAACTCTAGACTGAAGCATTTTTGCAAACAGCGGCACGTCGACAAGAAAAGTTGGGTTGAATGGCTTGTTGACCACAGGGCGGATATATTTGTTGATATCCAGCGATTTCACATGCTTGGAATAGCTTTGCTCCTTGACCCATTGCTGGGCGGTGAAGGGGAACCCACCGGCAAGGTACAAGGGACGGATGTGAATCGTTTCTAGGTAGGGACTAAGTGCGCCTTCAGTGAGCCTGTCGACTAGCCATTCTAAATTGAGACCATTGTCTTTATTGTACTGAGGGTTGAACACAATTCGGCGCAGGACAGGTGCGTTACTGACGAGACTTTGAAAGGAAATAATATCAGAACCTGCAGCTACCTGTTGGTAGACCTCAATCTGTTTAATCTTGGCCAGATATCGCGATTGCCATTGATCTGGAATATGGCCAAAACAATCGCGAATAATCAGAGTGACAAGGTTGGGACTGGTTTCGACAAAATGATCCAATAATTGGCTGACTTGAATCGCCTTGAATCCAAACAAATACAATGACTCCAAATTGTCAAACCGAGGAAGTGGATCGATGTTTCCAGGCGTTTCTGCAATTTCCAAAAACTTGACAGAATGCTGTAAGCCTGCAGATGTGGAAAAGTTGAGCCTGTTGTAAGGCAGTCTCAAGACTCGAAGTCCACGAGGCAAGTTCCATTCGGGAACAGTTGATACCTGGGTCTGGCTCACTGTTTCACTTGAAATTGCCTGGCCAACTGTTTCAATCTCTTCAGTTTCGCTGTCTTCGCTGTTGTCGCCAGTCTGGCGGTTGCGACTGTCTGCACTGTTCTGGCTACTTTCGATATCGGAATCGTCTTCATCGTCATTGCTGCTATCGCTCATGCTGCTCACGCAACTTAATTCGTTTCCGTCGTCGACGTCATACTCGTGGCTGGGAAATTCATCGTGTTCGTCCTCGTCACTGCTGGATCTAGATTCTTCACCGTCACTGTTGTTATCGCTACTGTTGTCATAGTCTGAAGAAACAAAGTCCGAGGTCGCATAATCGTTGTCGTCGCCGACATCAGGACCAAACTTGCCAACAGCGTCTGCAAGGTAATGAATAGGTTCAAGCTCTACTGAAAGCTCTTCTAATCGGGGAAGGTTTTCGAAACAGCTAGCAATCATTTTCGCTTTACAACCGCCACGCGGCAGCCTACCTGTGTTTCTAAACGTTTCTGTATACCCCTGCAAACCGTATGCTTGTAAGTAAAACTTTTTCAAGGTTTTGAGCCCACTGAGCATGTTGCAGAAGGGACGTGGGAAAACAAAATTACTGCCTCCGATCTCCATGACCAAAGTCTCAATATTTAATTTCTTCCAATCGGACCACTCAAAGTCAAAAAGCTTGAGCAGCCGGTAAAAGTTGGCGCGGTCTTCAAAGAACAGTCGAAGATAAGTGCGTATGCAAAGGTTCTTCTTTTGACGGAGCAAAAGGTCAAGACAAAGAGCAAAGTCTTGAATATGTCTGGGCTTAGGAACACTGGTCTTTCCTGTATCTATAGGCCTATCCATATTCAGAGTCACTTGCTCCAAAGAAGTCATTTTTGGTAAATAATCTGGTAGCCAAGTGCCATAATCGGCATTATGCTCGTTGAAAGACAAACCCAAATGCCGAATATATTGCAGCGCAAATAAGGGAACTTCTATGCGACTAGCAACAATGTAGAATTGAGGCTTGGCTTTTGGGATCAAAGCAGAGCCAAAGTCCTGCACACGAAATTTTCTTGTGCCTAGCTCATCCTGGTATCGTGGTCTGGGCAAAAAGCAGTATTCCGGCTCAGTGAAATCCATGTCTGTCCAGTTGGTTCTAGTGCGGAACTCAATTCCATTGTAGGCCTTCTTCAAACACCTTGGAACGGTGTCAGTCTTGAAGCACGCCCAGTTTTCAAAAATAATGGGGTAGATTACCGATTGGAGGTGCTTACAAGTATGGGCGAGACGGAATAGATGCCAATACTGGATGATTTCATTCCAGGGGAACAAATTGACATAGCCGGACGTGTTGTTTTCTGCAATCGTGTGATACTCATAGGGAAGCATCAGCAAGTAGCTGACAATGTGCTGGATTATTTCAGGCGGCAGAGTATCTAACATTGGCGGAAACACGGGTGGGCAAGCGAGAAGTTGAAACAATTGACGAGTGTGCAAGAGTAGCTATCAAAACACAATGGCTCTCTCGTTGGTCGGTCGAAGCTATTGACGGATGGATGAGCAAAAATGAACAGAGTGCCAGATATTAAATCCACAAAGTCCACAGTCAGTAGAAGGCCATACCCAAGGTCTGAGTGGGACGGACTGACTAGGCGGCGGCGGGGCTTCGGAACGCCTGACACATCAATCTCACCTGGAGCCCTTACGAAACCTTAGTGTCCGTATTACATACATTCCAATACTGATAGATTTTGCAAGCTAACGGTAATGAACAATAGTGCGGCGAACGTTTAACTTTAGTACTGGTCCAGGAACTGTTCTGACAAGCTGCGAGGTCTCCTACTTGGCTAAAATTACGACGATGTAGATTCAGCCGTACACTGTCAAAATACGGGGCTCTCAAGCCCTTAACTCGCGTTTGTTTCTTGAATCAGGGCCATTTTGAAACGGATTCTGTCTAAGGTGTTACCATGGCTGAATTACCAGGCAAGAGTAGACCCCTGAGTGGGATTGCCCAAACGCCCTGGACAAACCCGTAAGTTAAGTTTTTAGACGGCTTTGACCCGTTTTCGGCCCCAGCCGTTGAGAGTTAACAACAATACCCCAGCTTAACCAAGGATTTGTGGTAGATCTCTATTAGGCGAGGAAATGTCTCAGAAGCGTATTCTTGAATAGTTGGCTTTAGGTTGTTGTACTAGAAGGGAACGGATAACTCATTGTATCGTTTTTCGTTTTTTTAAAGCGAGCGGCTGGTTCAAGACCTGGAACTGCGCCAAAACTTTACTTCAGATCCACTAAATCCATAGTTAAAGAATTTATTTTTTTTAAAACCAGCAAATGATCAATTGGCATGGATGCTAGACGGTCGGTTTGTTTTTGCATGCGTGCAGAGTTGAGGTTGGCGTTGGCTGCGAGTTGTGGTTGTGGACCAGGGCCTGTACGGTGATGTTGAACTGAGAAAGCCGGGGCCAACAGGATCCTTCCTGCAAGAGGAAAAAGCGTGCGTCTGTTGCATCAGTGTTCACGGGGAAAGAGTGCAACAGGTCCAACATAGCGTCATTTACCTCAATGTAAAAATAATACTGAATTTGGCGGCGCGTTCCTAACTTGGGCGGGCGGCAGCAGTGTGAGTGGGACGGGCAGCCTTGGGTCAGTCCAGTTCACAAGGCTTCCTTGCGAAATACACTCGCACAACACTGCACCCGCCCAGAAACCTCATACAATTGAGAAAGATATAAAAGTAGCAAGTATCTCGTCTTTGAAATAAAAAATTACAACTCACTAATTAATTTTCATAACATACACCTTGAAAAATGAGACTTTCAAGCGCTGCAATCGTTGTCGTGGGGCTGATGAGCAGCTTCCCCGTGCTGGCCCAAGTGTCGTCATCGGTGGTATACTCACCAATTACAACCATATACTACGGAGAAGACTCAAGCACTGCTTCACCAACGTCGACGTCCATTGTGTGGTGGACTCCCGAATCACAAGCAGCACCTGCTCCGCCAACTGTTGTTGGTGTCACAGATGTGACTACCGTCTACGTCACTGCAATCCCGTCGTCAACCTCTTCTTCAGCTACATCTACGTCCTCCACATCCTCCATTGACCCTTCGACAAGCCGCTACGTCTCGACTGTCTTTATAACCACCACGCCCGGTGAGGGCGAAGGGGCAGGCGTCCCCGGTGAGGGCTCCACCACGACTTCCAACCCCGAAGTTGGTTCCTTCTACTCCAACACGGGCACAGACACAAGCCTCCCCGGTGCAGACGCAACCACGACTTCCACTTCTAACCCCGAGATTGCGTCCTTCTACTCTACCGCGGGGTCGAGTGCTAGTAGCACCTCTGCGGCTTCTACCTCAATCCCGTTTTACGGGTCCAGTGCGCCAGAGACAAGTCTTCAGAGAGACATGGTCAAGTGTATTTATGCGGTTGTGTTTGGCCTGTCAATGGCACTAATTGTCTTGTAATAAAATACCTAATATCTTGTCAATCATGTTGAATAGCGTATAGAGTAGTTTTCAACATATAAAAGTCGACTCAGTAGCCTGTCGCCAAGTTCTAGTGCAAAAAAAAGCGTACCAAAAATTACTGCTCCGTGGGAGGCTCGAACTCTCGACCTTCAGATATCGCACTGCAATATATGAGACTGACGCTCTACCGACTGAGCTAACGAAGCAATTTTTTAATTTTGTTGAGAATCAAGCCCAAGGATTCGGAAATAAGGCGAGATCTCAATTGACTCGGACTAAAAGGATAGAGAGCCGAGTTAATAATCGAGAAGGTTGTTTGTTGTAGAAGAAAAGCAAGCATATGAGAGGAGAGTTTCTGATGAGGGCTTGCCCGCAAGCCCGAGGGTTACGACTTCAAGGTATGGAGGGCTAGGCCCGACCAAGGAATCTTAAAAGAAGGACCAAAGGTTTGACTATTAATCAAGCTGAAATGTAGCGTTAAGAAAAAGACCAAATTTATTGATAACCTTTGAACCTCAAGGGAATCAAAGGGATATTTATACTTATAAAAATAATCATAAAAAACTTGAAACGAAATTCAAACAAACTCTTGAAGAAGGAATCATAACTCAAATCTTGTAAAGTAACTCAAGAAGGATCACAAGGAAGACAATTCAAGAATCACGTAACTTGATGAATAAGAATCACTAAGCGCTTACTTCATAAATGAAGACGCTGATAATAAATACCAAGCCAGAAGGGATCTCAAGCCAGA
>JAJMHN010000144.1:0-28611 GCA_030566025.1 Geotrichum cucujoidarum
CATAAAAAACTTGAAACGAAATTCAAACAAACTCTTGAAGAAGGAATCATAACTCAAATCTTGTAAAGTAACTCAAGAAGGATCACAAGGAAGACAATTCAAGAATCACGTAACTTGATGAATAAGAATCACTAAGCGCTTACTTCATAAATGAAGACGCTGATAATAAATACCAAGCCAGAAGGGATCTCAAGCCAGACCCGTCACATGAAAATCAATTTTTACAGGTGTATTGGAACAACGCTTGCATTTCAGTTAAAGCTGCAAATATTTTTTTTTAGATTGTATATTGTTATTAAACCACTGCAAAAACTTTACCAAACGTCAATTTTGTATAAAAAATTTAGATGCATAAAAAAGAGGCTGTATTGCGTTAATATTAAGTTGTAAACTAATATCGTTATGGCCTATTTATAACGAAAATTGTGGAACAACCAACGGTGAAATTTTTGCTTGACCTCAATTAGTTGCGCTGATAAGTAAAAAAGGGGGTATTCCACTGATTTTTAAGCTAGCCGGATAAATATATTTGATTAGTTATATATCGATCGTTTATGGATTCATACACACGAGCGCGACAATGCAGTATTATTAGTCGGGGCTTTAAACCGCGTGATTAAAACTACCACCTTCAATCATAGAAAGTATTAGAAACAGTACCAGGAGAGACACGATTACACAATCAGTAATACTTGTGCTGAATATGCTGCAGAGATTTCTGAGATTGTATCCACGTAGACACAGGCCTGTACACACCGGGGCATCGCGAATGCTTAGCAACACGCCAGTTGCCAAAATTAAAAGAAGTGTACAAAGACCAAAATTTTTTCCCTTTATTTAATAGTTTAAAAAAGATTCAAAGTGGTAGCAAACGAAATGAATGCAGCCACGCGGTTGTGCATGGCGTTCCTGTGCGGCAGTGAACTGCGCCTCAACCCAAATCCCTCAAGCAGAGGAACTTTTTTTTTTTTTTTTTTTTTTTTTTCTAAATGAAAAAGGAGTAGATTTTGTAAACGTGGAGCTATTTGGTGAACAAGTAGCTTATGATGTAGAATTGTATTTCCAGGGTCTAATTACATGTCAAGGGAATAGAAAACGGGTTCTACTTAAATTAAATTAAAGTAAAAAATGCCCCTGATTATTTCTGAGAAACTGAATAATTAAATTAGACCACAGATCAATTAAAAAAAATAAGAAATCTCAATCAAACTGCATTTATAAGTTGAAGGACTCTCAAGCAGACGTATTGCCTTGCATTGTAAACTTTGCAATGAGTACATCTAGTCATGTAGTATTAAAATGCATTCACAAGTCTAGCTACACTAAAATATATAACTATATACATTGCACTGCGCCTACAAGAATACAATGCGTTACCCCAATTCCACCTCATGTGTGAAACAACTCAACCAGTTTGCGCCCAACACTTGGTTCAATCTCAGTCCCGTCGCGCGCAATCTTGAGAAACTTGTTCTTGTTGTAAGCGTTGCGCAGGGTGCGCACTTTGGCAAAGGGCACGGTCTTGTTTGGGGGTGATAGCCACTCGACTTGGAAAGGAATGGTCCAGTTGTTGCTATTCTCAGTGTCAGCGTCGGCGTAGGTGGTGCTTTCAGAGCTGAAGTGGGGCTGTGTGCTGGCCTCGCTGGCGCTCTTGCTGCGCCCGGGTTTGGCGGCTGCCGCTGCTTGTCGGGTGTCGTCAACTTCCCAGAAAAGAATGCCGCGAGACGAGTCGTCCACAATACGGCCCGCCGGCAACGAGATGCGCGGGTCAGGCTCGGTCGCGTACACCCTTGACCCTGGCGCCGTGTAACCAGCTTGTTGCTCCTGCTGCTGCTGGGGGTCTTGGTGGTGCTGACTGAACCGCCGCATGGGCGCGGTCTTGTCGGTGGCTTTGGGAATAAGGCTCTTCATGCGCGCGTACCCAAAGTACTCACCTGCGCGGTTGGCAGAGAAAATAAGATAGACATTTTTGCTATTCTACAATAACCAGTTAGCACTTGAGAAAAAAAATGAGAAAAAAAAAAAAATGAAAAATGAATACCTTGAAGGCTTCGTTGAAGGTGGCTTGGTTGTGTGATTGGGTGTCCCAGAGACCGAGGCGAGCGGATGCGTACAAGTCCTCAACAGTCAGACTCTTGCAAACAAAGTACCGATCTTCAGTGGGCGTTCTATCTTTTGGCAATACTGGACTAGCTGCATCTGTACTGTCAAGCGTATCGTCGTCTTCGTCCGCTTCTTCGTTATTCTTGCTGCCGGCAGTTTTGATTTTGATGACCAGCTGGTTGCCCCGGATCGAGCTGCCTCTCTGCTCAAAAGTTGTAATTCCGTCTTCCAGCGCACGCTGTGACGCGTAGTTCACAAACGCGCACAATGTGCGCTGAATGAGAAACACTGACTGGATCTCCGCGGTGCCAAAGAGGCTTGTGAGCTCAATGAGCGTGGTGTTGAGTGGGAGGTTGCCGACCCAGATGGCAAACCCAGACTGCTTGGGCTTTTTTGGCGGGCCGCGAGGTACCGACAGTGGCAAAGTGGCAGAAACATCAGAGCCCGATCTGCCAGTATTGTTGTTGTGAGGCGACCGCGTGTGCGTGTAGTTGGAGGAGTATGAGTTGTGGTGGTGCATGGACTGCAAGTAAGTCGCAAAGATGGACGACTGCGAGTAAGTGAACGCTGCCGAGTCGTACAACGCTAGCGGGACCGACCCTGGAAACGGCCCGTGAACTGCAGAAGACGGATACGGAGTTTGGGGGTAGATGTAGATGGGATTGTGCATGTATTGGGCCGTTGGCGAAGGTGCTGGCGCCGGCCGATAGGGACCGTACGGGTTTACCTGGTGGTGCTGGACAGGCATGTGGAGACGACGTTGCGTCTGTGGCAGGTGCGTCAAGTAGCCTGACGAATGGTACTGCTGCTGCTGTTGCTGCTGCTGGTTTCTGTCGTGCCGGTGGCCGCCGCCGCCGTGCCGTTTGGTCGTAGTGCCCTTGTCCTTGTGGTGAAAGGAATTGCTGTTTGGCTTCGGCATTGGCGTGTATTACAACGAGCTGGAATAGATTGGAAAAAATGAAAATCCGAGCGGAGCAGATCAAGAAGCGAAAAGTGAAAAAAAAGGCCAACAAGGCGCGGGCAGACGGGCTGCATTAAATACACAAGGCTTGGAGAACTGGTAAAGAAGGAAAGAAACCAGGGAAGCATTTTCCAGAGTACCCGATTGCGAAATGTACATAATAAAAAGAAAGTTGGCCTGGCAAAAGTCTATTTTCGAGCCCTTTTCGCCAGCTCGTTGGCAAAGTAGTACGCGCCGGCATGGAGTTGAACGGCCCGGCGCTTTGTTTTCGCGGGGAGAACAGGGTTTGGTCGCTTGGAGCCAGCGCCATGCTGCACAATGCCAATCAGTGCATTGGGTGTTGGCATAGACCGCGCGTTTATTTAGGGCCTGCTCCTCCGGCGCAGATATCGTCGGCGTTGGTTGACCGTGTAGCGCAGAGTAGAACGCAGAAAGTAGAACGTGAAAGTAGAACGCAGAGCCTGGGCACACGGCGGCTTCGATACAGCGAAACAGACATGATTCCGAGCAGACTCCTTATTCTGTTTCTGTTTCTCAAGGCGACGGCCTTGCTGAGGCCTCGCTGCTTGCTCATGCACAGCGTCGCACAAGCTTTTCGGGCATTGCTGGTCCTGAAGCTCTTGTTGGCCGTGATGATTAAGGTTTCGACGAGAAATACAGACATGCCCACCGCTTTTTTCACGTCATGTTTACTCAGTGATTTGCAACTCGGCGTACCCGGTGCACCAGCAGCGCTTTGTCTTGCCGCGAGCAGCACGGGGTGGCACGAGGCACGAGCACTGAGTAGCGACCACGCTGTCTCTGCAGACTCGAGGGCGGGTCCCCGTGGTCCTTTTGCCTCGGGAGCTTTAGACGTGGTCAGGCAACGTCATAGGGTCCCCCTGCCCGAAGCAAGCACCACCAGGTTGTCAAAGAAGAGCGTCCCAACAGGGAATTCAAACCCAATATTTCTTTATTTTCTCGGCTTTTTCCAGCAGTTTAATCTAAGCGCTCGTAACCTAAGTTTGCATGCCGCCAAAGCCTATTCTACGGGCCTCGGGCAGGCACGTGACCTTCAGTACATGCCAAACTTCCGCATGCAGTAAGCAATGGGCACCTTAAAATAGATGCCCGCCGTTGTGATTGGCTAGAATCACCCAGGCCTATTAATAGAATAGAACAGTTATTTTCTGAAAAGGCTCTACAAAGTCTCTGTAGAACAAGAAGTTCTACATTGAAAGCGGTCTACAATCTGAGCACACCCACACCGGCCGTGGAAGTTGCAACAACAGTGCGTCAGGTATAAACAAGGATCGAATTAAGCGGTCAACTGACTGGGTTGTAAAGAGCTCTGCCGCACAAATTTCTAGGCAGCGTCAGAGTTCGGTTACCAAGTGCAGAGGACACAATCTATTCACAGCATGGAGATAAAAATAACTACAGGAGGACCCAGCTAACCCGAGTTGCCAACCTGTAGAACAGTAAATGGAATTTCGACATCATCACAATCTCCAAACAAAGTAAAATAGTGCTTTTTATTGATAGCGCAGGTAAAGCTTGACTAAGTGTTTGTCTTGTTGCGTTTTGCAAACCAGTCTTCTTTAAGAAAGCAATGTGAATTGAGACTAGGAAATAATCAGCCGCAATATACACGAAGGCCTGAATTGCAGCAACTAAAGCAGAGAGACCTATTCAAGCTCAACGCATTTTGGCTTGTCACGGTAACTGTTTTGAAAGGTGGTGTCACTCATGGTAATCGTTTTAAAACTAAAGCCGAGGCTATCTAATGTGTGTATATCATCAATGTTTCTTGGCTAGTAGACATTACTGAACAACAATGAATGATGATAGTCAGTTACGGAATGAACGACCATGGCTCCTTCTAGAACGCCGGCTTTAACATCAATCAACCTTGTTAGCCAGGTTGATCATGGCTATGCTTAAGAGCACAATTTGTTTTGGGTTTGGCCATGCAACGGCCTTTGTCCTGTTCCCGGTCTTACCCAGCTTCTCGTCCTAGTCTGGCGTCCGTTTTTTCCTGATTAAAACCCCATACGTGCTTTGTTCATGAGCTAATACACAGGCGTAGAACCTGATTTTGCGGAGAGCAGGAAGAGCGAATAGGCTTCGTATTCCATGTTTGACACTGGTGTTGGTCTTGGGGGCGCTCGGCTAAAACAAACCAGCTGATTTGCGCAAAACCAGTGGCTTTATTGATGAGTAGGCTGCCCATGAAAAGTTGGAGGTGTAGGCAGTGAGATATTGTAGAATGGAAACTTGGGGCCTATGGGATCTACTCTTGCTTTAAATAATCAGTAATTAATGGCAACTGCTAGCAAAGCGCGTTTGCGCCACAGCTTCTCGGCCTTTTGTAGCTCGTGTCAGCCAAAAAAAAACAAAAGGAACAGCGCGCCCGTGCAGGTACTAGAGATAGTAGTTACTTGGTGACGGCTCAATCATGGCATGATTGATGCATCGATTATCGTTGCCGTCGCTCGCTCTAAATAGTCTGATAGAACAGGTTGGCGACCATTTCCCGCCTTCTGGTACTCGAACTAGTCCCAAAAAGGATGGTGCGTTTAGAACCATTACTTAGTTAACGATTCGGATCATCTAGACGAGATATCGTCGAGACTAGCGTCTAGAACTAATTTTAATTATAGTTCTGATGCGTTGAGACTTGGAAACTGGTATGTCCGGCTTGCCTTTATTCAATACAGTGTAGGGCTCGCGTGCTGCGCGACTAGTCATTGGTCGGTAAAACAGCTTCATGCACAACAAAAAAAAAAGTCAAAAGAATAATAAATTGCAAAATAGCCATTGAGACTCTTGTAATGATGATGATTATCAGAGACAAAAGTTGCTGTTAATGTAGAGGAGCATTAGTGAGGAGAGGTTGACTGTAGCCACGATCTGGTCTCTGTTCTACATCATAAGTTGGTTGTCGTTCTGGACCTAACCACGTCTGACAATAGACAAAAAGCGGCAGACAACATACTATGAACTAGAATTTAAACAGGATCTAGTGCAAGTGTCAAGGTGCTTGTATTATTAAAAAAACCGCGTGAGAACGCGTTCCAGCTATTGAGAAGTCATGGCAGTTCCCTTACTGAAGGTCATCTCTCATATCTGAGAAGATGTTGTTAGTCAAAGCATAAAAGAATTAGCTCATTTATAGGTATATTTTAACACTATGCAGGAGGAGACTTGGAATTGAATAGTTATGATGGATAAATCCAGCAACTCCAAATCATGGACTGGTGTGCATGGCAAATCCTTGTTATCACAATGCTGTCTTTGTAATAAACAAAACCTTTTGAAAGCATGTTGCAATTATGGGTTAAGATTGTAGCAGGCTTGTACTGTATACACTAGTTTTTGTTACATGTACAAAAGAGTGTAGCGAATAATCACCACCAATGTTCTGACTCCTCTCGGTGATATTTGATAAAGGCACCTAAGCAAGCCTGAATAATATAACATGAGCTTTTATCACATCTTGTACTTTGTAGATATTTACATTTGTGCGTAGCTATTGGACTATGTACATAACTTTGGCAGGCCCGGTGGCACAGCTACTTATATGGATATAACTACTCTTAATAATCTGTGATCTGTAGTGATAGCTAATTAAAGACACTAGTACATCAAATCGCAAAGAAAAATGTGCTTCATTATTAGAAAAGTGAAATATTTGATCCTACCGCTAGATATATTTTTGGGTTGTAAGCGAAATCAATGGGCAGCATATTTTTAGGTGCAAGTCTTAAAATAGTTTGACCGCGCTAGAACGTATTCACAAAAGCCCCTTTCTTAAAACCCATCTGTAAGTAGCGGTTGACTTAGCTATTGATTGCGTTGAATAATTATTTTACTGCAGACAAAGAGTGTTGTCATGTCTAGCCCACAAATACCTCGAAGCACCTCGTGTTGGTTTTTTTGTATAGTGAATAGCTGTACAACCGAAGTTTGTAAATATCATGAAAGATTATGCAAAGTAAACTTGTCTCACAGAGAAAGCCAAGATTGTGGTTAAGAGTTAATTACCCCTTGAGTAACGGCATCACCAAGCGGATATAGAATCAATGGCCAGTATGCTTCATGAGCAATAGTTTCCATTCGACACTCTGGACACCAGTACAAACCAAACTCCTTAAACCACCTTGTAATCAAACAGTGATTACAAGATCTAATGCTTGCCGCTGGTCAAAGGCAATGAATCAATGTAGCTAATTTATTTCTGTGCATGGGCTTGAACCACAACAGCAAGATTACTACCAACTGACTACAAACAGGGATTGATTTAGAATTTGCCGACTTCAGAAATCGAAGTAAACAAACAACAACAAAATGCCAATCAAAAAGTGGACGGTGAAAATTTTGTCGACATTTTGATGGTAGCATCGGTCACATAGTACACATTGGCCACAAATAAACAGGAAACGGCAAGCATGAAAACTAGTTTACGTGGTAGATATACAGCTGAATCTTTAAATAGAAGTTGTTTCTAGAAGATGATAGAAATATGTGAGGGAAAGATGATTTAGTTGGAAGAAAAGAGACGAGCACTTACCATCAATGTCATTGACAAAACAAACCACTTCTTTGCTGCTTGCTAGTAGATTGATAGCTGAAAAATTACAGAACCCAAGAATCAAACTGCTTATATTAATAATAATTATTTGTTTTTCTGTTTTACATAAGGCTGTATGCCACATTTTGGAAGTACGCGACCGGTCTGCCAGTAGCCAGTGGTTTTGTAGGAAAAGAACCCTCGTTGCTGAATATATCAACAACAGAATTCTAGAAACCAACACAGAGTATTATATCTAGCTACATTGATGAGCCGTCTACAAATATATTTTTGAATCAATGTTTCTGGTCTACAAATAACTGCAAATGTAGAAACCTTCCATGTCAAGATTGTGGTGTAGAACAGCACACGAAGATAATAAAATTTACACCAAAATGTGGGACAAAACCCCAGGAGGCTCAATGCATTACGGCCAGCCTTAAGTCATTTTTGTGTGGAGTACAAATGGGGGTTGCAAGTTGAACAGCTACATGTTAGACTGTTGGTTGAAAGAAAATCAAAGTCGCTCACTGCGACTGCCTTTTTCAACAATCGTTAGAACTTTTTTTTCTTCACCGTCCACAAAGTGGAAACAACTTGCTTGGGGGATTTAGAAGTAAACTCTAATGCGACAGAGCAATGAAATGTCGACTGGGAAGCTTTTCGCTACATCGCTACTCTGCTAGGCTGAACCCTAAAAAATGTAAGACAATAAGTTGTAGCCTAAACCACGCATAAATTATACCTCATGAGTGGCCAAGAAAAGTCAGCAAAATGCGGAAAAATATATGAATACACTTGTGAGACTTGTGAGCAATATACGTGATAAATTAAATCTTTTTCAAAGAAGCAGAAAGACCTTCTAGTAGTGGTATCTTATACAGGCCGGCAAGCAGGTGCTACAGCTTCTAGCTATTTGAACAACTTACCACCTACTTGATTTTGCACCCGTTGTGGAAATGTAGCATCACGCTGCTGCCGTCGGCCAGCCTGACCCGGTTGTTCCCCAACATGATGTCCACCCGTGTCGGCATGTGCAAGCGGGCCCTTGCTGGAACTTTCAAGAACTGAAATTGAAGAAACAAAAAAAAAAAAAAAAAAAACAGGGTTTGAGTCCAAATCCCGACGAGTACAGAGAGACTACCTCGGAGAGAACATAAGGGGGACATCGATGTCGCTGGGGCCTTGGATGCATCAATCCCACACCGCACTGTGCCTTTATTTTTGGTGACAAGGCTTGGCTGATCAGCTGCCATGTTTATCATGATCATGTCTGGAACGAAGGGCCGTAGATCCACTGAAACGGGGACGAAAGGTTAAGGGTACAGAAGGAACACGGAGCGTTGGATTCGATCTTGGTTTTTAATATATTTAGGGTTTGGAGAATGTGGTAGAACAAAAGCAACGTTTATGGGTAGAACAGTTCTAGAGATTATTTTGGTGTCCCCCACGCGCGTTAGTGTCAACCAAAACAAAAAAACCTTAGCTGGACCTTTTTTTAATGATGTCAAGTCATCAGTACCCACAACGCTTTTCAGTAACCGACCAATCTGTTCCAAACGCTCGGGTCCAAAGTTGTACGGGGTGTCGGTTGTAAATCTCGGCTAACGGTGTCATCTCGGTTATTTAATTTTGGCGATCGGGTATTTCTGTTCTTTTTCCCAAAAATAGTAACTGCGACGAAAAAAAAAAAAAAAAGATTTAACTATTGATAGGACGGATCAAAATGATCGTCAACTCTATTTTTATCTCAACACGCGAGAGTCAAAACAAAACCATTTACAAACGATGGGTAAGTTGAAAAATAAAGACAAAGCAAGGCACGGATATTGTGCGGAAGTTGGCTTTTTACGTGTTTGGTACAAAATTCAGTTGAAGGAATAAACAAAGTACAAATTAGAACAGTGGCATGTACCTAGCAAGTAGAACCACCGTAGAAACAAGAGTAGAAACATGTATCGGTCTGCCAGATTTCAGTGTCTGTTCCTATCTTTAGCCCATTTCATCCTTGAGGTCTGGAGGTACTTTCAAAATTAGAAGTGGACCACAAATCAGTGGAGATGGGGGTCACGAAGCTCTTGGAACTGTCAGGCTAAGGTACGGCAGTCTTGTTGGGGTGCACAGTGCTTAGTACTGCACTGCTTACATACAAGGGCTCCTGACAGGAGAGTAATGCAGCTGTAAAACAGCTCTATAGTGTGCTAATTTATTTTAAGGAACCGGCTCTAGGCAACGCTATAGTCCAAGTTTGAGTGATCTTCTAAAGCATATTGATGGGTTTGAGTCCAAATTTGTCTTTGACTCGAACGCTTTTAGATTTGGTTAAAAGACAAAACAGCTCTATCATGATGCGCAATTTGATTCTGTCAAATTGGTTCTTGGCTAGACATGATCTTTAGTTAAGTACATGTCAATCAATTGCCCAACTGCTGGTTTTGCAGCAACTAAGTATAGCAGCTGCAATTTGGTATTGTACGGTCATTTCTAATATAATTTGAATGTCAATTGAGAATCATCATCATTACAGAATTTTTGAAGCACAACGTCAAAAGCTGGTAACTGAAAAATCAATATAAACGATACTAAAAATGAGAGTGCAGAGATATTTTCACTCGAGTCGTTGAGTGCAAACTGCACAGATCCATGCTTGGTTCGGTGCTTTTGTTACTTCGAAACGTAGAGAAAACATCTAATAAAAATTCCAACTTGGACCTGGAGTTTTGTGTCTAGTCTAAGCAATATGCTCAAAAGTGAAGATGGAAACAGTTGTGTTAAATCAAGCCCCAAATTGGTGCAACGCGCAGTGGTGACAGCTTGGAGCGATCCACCAACAATGCTTCCCGGGACCAGCTCCAAGTGCAGTCTTCCTAAATCACTTTTTGGTGGTACCGGATACTGCATTTTAGGAGGATGTGTTGGCGGTCATTTCTGCGCTGAACGGCAACACATGAGCGTATTTACCAGCAAGTCAGCTCAGCTAGTGCACAACAAAAACCAATCCAACATTAGATATAAATGAGAAACCATTGATTTGACTCTAAACTTTTGTTAAATTGAATGGAAGGGAGGGAATCATGACTTTTTGAGGGAGTTTGACTGGATACATAATAAAATAAGAATTGCCTCAAAAAACGAAAAGTTGCAATTACAATTGATAACAAAGATACCGCAAAAAAAAAATCAAAAAATTCAAAAAAAATCAAAAATGCTTTAAATGGAGCTTGGTTTCTATTAGAAAATTATGTGAATCAGCTAGTGCTTGGTATTATTTCTTTCAATCGGCATGAGGTCTTTGTAGCTCCTTTGGTATGATAAGTTGCTGGCAAGGCAAAAAGCCAAACTCCATGGAAGCAAAAATTGGATTCATGTCTACCCAAGAATTGCAAAGCCTAGTTTTCCGTCATGAGTAGTACTTTGGTAAAGGATTGTGAAAATATCTCCGAGCTCCAGACTGACGTTGTTGTAAATCCTAGATGCCTTCTTGCGCCACCTGTTCAGACCAGTCAATATTTTCTAAAATGTGTAACGTGTGCTTTAATTAGGCTGAATTTGATTTGTTGCAAGACAGGCTTTCATTTTCAATGGGCCAATAAATAATTGGAATTTACTCAGCTTGTTGAATTGTGAAAAATTATGCTGGCATTGTAAAACCACTGACCTATTTTCTTTTCAAACTGCCATCTTTATGTTAATTCAAGATTTACCTGATAGTAATGGACCAACTTGAACTTTTGATCCATGACTGTCAAGTCTAGTGTCGAGCCCAGCTTTGACGTGATCATCATGACCCTTTAGAGGTCAGTGTCAAACAGGCTAAATGGTCTTATCACAAGATTCACAACAGCACAGAACAAAATTCCGTGTTGAAATAATTTTTTGACGACGTTGAAGTGTAGCCATATTCATGTTGCCACGGCGTTTTGCCGGATTGACGTACGTGTACACCGTCAAGCAGTATTCTTTTAACAAGCATCAGCAATTTGTATTTGGGTAATGGGGCTCACGATGCTCAGTGATGATTTTGATTGTGCTAGACAGCGCCAGGCGAAGAAGAAGAAGAAAGATCAAATTTGGGCCATGCACTCGCGAGAGGCACTGTGCTTTACATAAGTTATATATCAACAAATTATTCAAGGTTGTCTTGTGGTCGTGGTCTAAGCTTCTCCGCTCCATGCAGAACTTCGCATTCACGTAACAGGCCGGGGAAAAACCCCCCATGGGGGAAAACGCCCTCCCAAGACTGCATGGAGTTAGGATTTCGGTGGTTGGTTGGGTTTGCCATGGCCGGTGGCGGTCGGGTGGTTTACCCCCAGGCTCGACACACTGGGGGGTCAGGAAGAGGCTCACCGAGACCAGGTTCGAACCGAGGACTTCAAGATTTGCATGATGATTTTCATCTGCGGGTTCTTACCATGGGGCCATCTCGGGGCGTTCCCAGACAGCGCCAGGCATGTTTTCGAAGAATTTCAACATTTTGCCTTGAAGGTGCTTTACATGAGCGGACAAATCTGCTCCCATAACTTACCCACCGTGTTTTTGAGTTATCACCTAACCTTGGATCAAAAAGTCTTTCGATAGAATCGATACTGATAAACTCTGTTACGTAGCAATATGATTGATGTTAAAATTAGTCCATGATTGGCCAGTGGCATTACAAGAGAGTTCAGTGCCTTTTGTGTGCAGACCCGCAACGGCATTGGCAATTGTGGGGAGCGTGGGCATGAAGAGCCGCCCATTAAAAAAAAGCTTATTTTTGGCTTACTTCAGCACTTACAATAGAATACTGTCATCATTACTAATGATTACCAATCACATTTATAAGCACAGCTTAGCGAAAGTTGAAACTGCCCCTTGCCTGGTTCAATGCAGCTGCTCTGCCCGCGCATGCACCAGCCGCGTTTTAGGTTGGCGCTAGTTTCGGCTCGGCAACCTACGCTCAAGGCGCGAGAATCAAGGCAATCACCGAACCGGCCGTCAAGGACGGTGCTTCAGTTCAACGGTGCAAGTCTTCTGGGAATATCTAATCAATCACGCTCTCAGTTAAAAGGTTCGGGTCTGCACGTGAATTACGCGAGGCTGGGCCTTGTCTGGGAGTGTCTTGCGGTAGTGGGCTTTGCTGACAATGGCGCCAATGCCCAGCTCCTGACTCGCCAAACCGCCAAACCGCCAAACCCGCGAACGCTGTCGTGCGAGACCCGACCGTCGCCAATCTCGGTGTCGTCGCCGCTGGCGTTGTCGCTGGCGTTTGTGCCCCGTCGCAAAGTCGCCGAAAGCGCGCAAAGAACGTGGGTCCGTTGCTGTGAAGGCAAAAAATTCAAAGTCTAAAAAAGCCCACACAAAAAAAACACAAAAAAGGCATAGCAGCGCCTTATACCAGGGTTTATGCGCTTATACGGCAGACACCCTGGTTTTTTTCACCTCCGCTTGGACCGGCGCACGCTGCAACACCACCGGCTCAGCAGCAGCAACGAAGCGTCTTCAAATCCTTTTTTTTTTTTTTTTTCCTCTCTTCCTGTTCTTTTCTCCTCCTCACCACTTACTTCGGACTGCACTGGAACTCGCCGTCAGTCGACATTTCGCCGTAGTTCAGGTACGTTGTGCATACAGGATCAGCACCTTTCGGTTTGATTAGCAACATCTTTTTTTTTTTTTCTCTTGCTTCTTCTCCGCTCGCTGAAATATTTCATACGCAATCCAGCTAACCAATCGCCTGTAGCTCTCGTTGATTGATTCAACCTACTACCTGCGGCCATGGAATCCGAAACTATCGCCAGCAACGGCAGCGCTACTGAGTTCTCCCACCAGTCCGCTGCGAACTCTGAATGGATCCCTCTGCCTCGCATTGGCAGAGGTGTCGTCATTGGCAAGCACATGGCCAACAATGACAGAAAGCACGACATCTCCCTCAACCTCGGTGACGAGGTCTACGTCTTTGAGACCCACGCGTCCAACGCCTGGTATAGAGGCTACGTTGTTTCTCCCCCCTCGGCCCACGCTGCTTTCAACCAGCCGCTGCCCCAGGGTAAAAAGATCAACAACGCCGCTCTCAAGGCTCTTGATGCCAACATTAGAACCGGCATCTTCCCTTGCAGCTTGGTCCACCTCCACGAGCATTTTGATCTCTCCCAGGCCGACAACAAGGCCAATTCCTTTGCCGCCAAGGACCGCTTCTCGGCCCTCGGCAACGGATCCGACTACGATGTCGACTCCTTGATCAACGGTGGCATGGGCCAGCTCGGCCTCAAGTCAAAGCCCCCTCCCATCCCTGCTCTTCGTCTCGGCAATGAAGTGCCCACCGTCCCCGGCGAGCCCTTGGTTGACGACATTTACTCCGTCATTGACGAGTGGTACAACACCTACGTCTACCACCACTACCTCTTTGGTAACTACGAGCTCGTCAACACCATCAACGGCATCATCCAGGAGCTCTATTTTATCCGCAGAAAGCTCATTTACGGCCTCCTGACTGCCAACGAACGTATTCTCGCCCGTAAGAAGGTCATTTGGCAGATTGCACGGGTCATCAACATTCTCAACCGTGGTCACGTTGTTCGTGATACTAAGTCCGGTGACATTCTTGCTGGTAAAGAAGGTCCCGTCCGCTTGGCGCAGGAGCAGATTCTCACCGCCTTGGCTCCCAACTACCCTGATCACTCCATGATTGGCGAGGTCGCTCCAGAGGCCACCAAGCCCAAACATATCCTCGTCGATTTCAAGTCTTGCATTGGACAGGGATACGGCCACGGACTCACAGTCTACTTGCAGCTCCGTACCAAGTCGACTCGTTTGACCGAGCCCTTTGCAATTAAGATCAAGCCCGACATGCGTCTTACTGATCTTTCTGCTGTGCTGTTTAGAGACCTCCCTCTTGCCATTGAGCGATCTGACGTTATTCTTAACGCAGAGGTGTTTGAAGATGTGCCCCTCAAGAGCAAGAACCCTACCTCCATGAGCACCATTCTCGGTACAAGTTCTGGAGCTTCTTCCATCAGCTCCAGACAGCCCAAGAAGCAGGGCCGCCGTGGTCTTGCCTCCGGTGCTGCTGACATTTCGCGTCTGTTTAGAATTGAGGACAAGGGAGAGTCCCCCTTTACAATCCGCATGTACGCCACTTACTTTGGTATCAGTGAACCCAACAAGGACAACAGAGGTTGGGGTGAGCTCTATGAGCGTATTGTTCGAGGCCGTCCTCGTGGTGTGTATGTATTTCCACGCTTTTCTTTTCCTGATCTTTACTAACTTTCATTTTAGCGCCATTACTCCTCGTGCTGAGCAAGTCGTGTGTACTGTCAAGGAGTTTGAGGCTCCTACTGTCAAGAACATTGAGCACCTCCAAAACCAGGACTCTCACAGCGCCATTGGTATGGCCAAGTCCTTGACCACCACGTCTTTGACTGACGACCGCAACGACGTGTACATTACTTTGGGCAAGATCTCTCTTACCCATGTAACCAACACCATCTCCGACTACTTGCTTGTGTCCCTTGGATCTTCCAGTGGCAAGACCTTGTTCAGCAATGCTTCCAACACCCGTGCCCTCACTACTTGGGACTCGATTGCTACTTACAACAACGAGGTTGTCGGTGAAATGATCCGTGTCAACAACTTTGAAAAGAATGAGAGCGTATACCTCAGTCTCTACGTCGGTGGTGAGTTCATTGCTCAGACCAACATCCCCATTTGGCACGGCACCAAGGTTTGGAACGGCAAGCGCACTGTCAACTTTACTCGTGACAATGACACTATTGCCACTCTCAACATTACTGTGGACTTTGTTGGCAATGGCTTCAACACTGACGTTGCCATTGAAAAGATTCTGCACTGGAGAGTCGTCTACGACGCCCATGGAGTTGACGAGCTCATCTCCACTCTGTCCAAGTTCAACATCATTGAAGCCAATGAGTTCATCAAGAGATTCCACGAGATTATGGATGCTCTTTTGGAAATGCTTTCTAGTTTCCTCAAGTCTGACAGAAATGACTTGCTTCTCAACATTTTCTACGCTTTGGTCAACACTTTGGAGAAGGTCACCGCTCGCAACAAGGACCACATTTACCTTGCTAGTGACTACATGATTAACCGTTTCAACTTTGCTGGTTTGTCTGAGATTCTTCTTATTTTGATGGACCAGGCCATTCAGATTGATATTGCTCCCGGCCGCGACCATGACCTGCTTCTGAAGCTTTTCAAAGTTACTGACTTCCTCTCCCAGCTCATTGCCGCCTCTGCGTCCATTGACTCTGACCGTGGCCGTGAGGCCCAGCAGGTCACTATGGTCACTGTGAGAAAGCACCTCAAGCGTGTCACTGACTCCATCAAGCATGTCTTGTCAAGACAGGACAAGGAGTTTGTCGAGCTCCAAATGACTGTTGTCCAGAACGTTTTCCATATCTACGAAAACATTCGCCTCTTTGTCTCTGCTGACGATATGCTTCAAATGATTATTGAAATGACCGACTCTATCAGAAGCGACAATGACAAGATCAACACCCAGAGATTGCTTCTCATTAGAAAGATTTCCAGTTCTTGGCATTACCAGCAGTCCAAGTACAGACCTCATATTACTGCCTACACCATCAAGTGGACACTGCCATTCTGGCTTGATCCTCGTGAATTCACACAGGAGCGCAAGGACCAAATTAGATTGCTCTCGGGCATTTTTGCCGCCCAGTTCAACATTCTTTGGCCAGTCAGACACAAGGAAGTCGAGGTCTGCAGACGTTACGGACAGCTTCTTCCTGTTGGTGCCAAGATCTACAACGAGCTCCTTACCCAGTTTGAGAGTGCTGGCAAGAACAGATCTAGACAGGTGTTCTCTCCTCTCTTCCCTGAGACCTTCCCCTTCGAAACGAGACCTATCGACTCGCTCGTCCACGATGCCGTCTTTGATGAAACTCTCATTGAGTTGGGTATTGTTCTCACGCTTTTGGTCAACATTTCTCACTTCAGCGGCCAGCAGGTTATCGACAACTCGCTTACCACTTCTCAGTACTCTGAGCTTGCCTTTAACGTTATCCAGGCTTGTAATGCCATGTTGAACTCCGTTTCGTTCCCCAAGCTCTGGATTTCCTTGCTTGCTGTGCACCACGAGACAGTTCTGGGCTGTCTTGATTATCTTTCTACCCTCATGAAGTCCAAGTTTATCCCTCTTCCCAAACACGCCGAGGAGTTTAACTCCAGTCTTTGGTTCTCCTTCCTCACTTCTCTTTTGCACTTGGCCGGTTCTGAAGCTATTGCCGTCGAGCACTTGCCTGAACAAAAGCGCAAGACTGTTTGGAAGATCTCTGGTGATATCCGTGGCCGTGTTGCCGAGCTCCTTTGTGAAATGTGGGATGCTATTGGCTGGAAAGCTACCGACGAGGACAGAATTAGATTTGATTTGGAGCTCTTTGGCGGCTTCCAGGTGCAAATGTTTGGCGGTGAGACCAGTTTGGTCAGAGATGTTCTCAACCTGTGTTTGGTTCGTCACCCTGCTGCCCAGAAGGCCGCTGTTCACATTTTGCATTCCATGATTGTCAGTGAGTGGACCTTGAACGAGGACTTGACTGGCTTGCAGCGCGAGATCATTGCATCGCTCGATGATATTTTCCAGTCTCGTGTGTTTTTGCCCGAAGAGTACGACAAGCACTCTTTCTTGGAACTGCTCCGCAGTTCTTTCCGTATTGACCGCGAGGACGTTGCTTATCCCTACATCAATGCCTTGTTGGATGACGTTGACGAGTTCCTTGATCTTTTGTTGGATCTCTACAATGTTCCTCCCGGTGACGCTTACAACGATGACAGAATTTTCCATGCCCTCAACGTTCTCAACTTCCTCAAGGACATTGACCGTGTTGAAATTTTCTCTCGTTATGTCAACGATATTGCCGAATGGCATCGCTCCAGACTCAACCACGTTCAAACTGGTCTTGCCCTTAAGCTCTTGGCTTCTGCTTACGACTGGTCGTACGATCAAAAGGTTCCTGCTTCTGAACATCCTTCGTTTCCTGCTCAAACTGGATTTGAGCGCAAGGAAGCTCTCTACGAAGATGTCATTCAGTCGTTTTCCCGCGGAAAGTCTTTTGAAAACGCCATTGATGCTGTCAAGGAGCTGATCCATGCTTACGAGACTGTCAACTTTGACTTTAGAAAGCTTGCCAACGCTACTCGTATATTGGCAAAGCTTTACGAGAGTGTCGACAATGTTGAGCGTCTTTCTCCCCAGTACTTCCGTGTTGCCTACATTGGTGTTGGTTTCCCTCGATCTCTTAGAAACAGATTGTTTATTTTTGAGGGAAGTGCCTGGGAGAAATTGGAGAGTATTCACGAGCGTCTGCACAAGACCTACCCTGGTGCCACCATCGTGTCCAACGAAGCTGCTGCCAAGCAAGATGGCCAGTACTTGTTTGTTACTACCGTTGAGCCTGACAATGACCACAAGCTCAACTTCTTGAAGCACGTCAGACCTACCCCCGGTGCCAAGGAGTTCCAGTCCAGATTGGACTTGCGTCGCTTTTCATTCTCTAGACCTCTTCCTGGTAACTCATCCCCCTTGGATCTTTGGGTTGAGAAGACTACTTACGAGACCTATCAAGCTTTCCCTACTATTGTCAAGCGCAGTGAGGTCAAGAACGTTACTGTTGTCAAGCTTTCTCCTCTTGAGAATGCTTTGCAGCTCTTGCAAGCCAAGACTAACGATCTGACTGACTTGGAAGCTGCTTTCAAGTCTGGTAAGGCTGATCAGGGCAACATCTCGCGCCTCGACCTTGTCCTATCTGGTGCTGTCGACTCCCCTGTCAATGGTGGTATCCAGTTGTACCGCGCTTTCTTGGAAGACGACAGTCTCCGTGCTGACCCAAGTACTGCTCCTCTTGTCAATGCACTTGAGAACGCATTCTTGGACTACGCCGCTGCCATTCAGCGATGCCTTGCCATTCACGGAAAAGTTGTCCCCGCCACTTTGCGTCCTCTCCACTTGAGTTTGGTTGAACTCTTCAACCGCAACTTTGCCCCCGAACTCGCTACTCTTGGTGAAGGCATCTCTTACGAGGAGCAGCTACGTAACGGCTCTCTTGTCCGCCGCTCGTCCCTCAGCAACAACTTTGGCTACACTCGCCAGCCCATGTCCTCGCGCGGCAACGGCAGTAGCAGCAACGCCGAGCCCACCCAGCACGAGTACGACGAGGAGGCCGAGTCCAAGGCCAACCTCGACAGCTTGCTTGGTAACGCCATTGCCGCCTCTGACATTTTGATTAGGGGCTCGGAGATGAGAGACAACAGGGGAGGTGTCAACGAGAACAACAAGAAGAGGACTACCATCATTGCCAAGCAGCCCAGAAACGATGCTCCCCGCGCAATGTTTAACTAAAAAAAAAAAGTATGTAACGTGTGAAGTTTGAATATAAGTAGTAAGTATAAAGTTGAAGTTTTTGATCAAGTTATCACGTTTTGCCATACCTTAAGAAACTTCACCCTGCAAGAAAATTGCCATACGGTTCAGTGATGCTCACAGATGGCTTTTCCAACATCTTGCGACCTGAGTTGCGCGGCTGAGGATCCTAGCCCTAATTCCAGGGGAGTCCCAGCCCGCCATTGAAGAATCGTGGCTCTTCCCTGATTGAAACCTCAAGCGTTTTTAATTCAGGCTGTTGGGTAGCAACAACGCTCACAACTATAGCTGCTCCTCGTCAAAGCATGTTGTTTCATTCCAGGGACTCATTTTGAATCTCCGGAGGATGTCACCTCGGCTCCTACGACAGGACCGTCGCGCCATCCTTCTATTTTTATGGATCTAAATTGCTTACACAATATGGACATATTGTGATTAGCAATCACAAGACGAGGTGACGGGAAGGATGAATATGGAAATTGCGAATTACAAAACTCGAGAAAAGGAATTTTTGAATATGCTTGATGAAACTATTATCAAAACATTACTCACTTTCCTCCCACATCTGCAAAACTGTTACTTAGCAGATATTAAAACGCTTGGCGACTTCAGGAGACAGTGCTTGAGTCGTTAAAAATGAGTTAACTGAAATAAATGTACAATTTTGAAATCCACAAAACTTTCAATGGTTGTCAGAGTACACTAAACAGAAAAAAAAACTGGGTTGTGATGAACTTGTTTCAAAAAAGGAGATTTTGGTCTTTACTCAAGTTGGTGAAATATTGGCGTTACCAGCCGGCGTGCAACAATTTGTGGATCCCATCATGCGAGAATACAGTCCCTGCTATCATGCCATTTACATAGTAGATAAAAAACTTTTCGAACTATATGGCTAAAATTATCAAGAGCTCTGCGTGTTTATTTAAACGCTTTTTGCATCAAATTGATTATCATTCTCAGGTTCTTCTGGGTTGCTGGAAACAGTGAAAACTGTACATGTAGTAAGAGGAAAACGTTGGTGATGCACTTTTGGGGTGGTTCGTGAACCCTTACCCCACTATTCTCTGACAACAGGGCCTAACCTCCAAACCCAAGAACGCGCCAACCAACTTCAACACAGCGACGCGCACAAGATGGACACAGCGGAAGCCAGCACTGCAAAGCCCCAGGAGTACGTTGTTACAACTGGCAATGGGTTGTCTCAACTATCATTTGTGCTGCACCCCTTGCCACTGCTGAACATATCGGACTATTACACCAGGGCGAAACACACACAAAAGCCTCGTAAGTGAACTTCAAGACACTGACTTTTATGATTTTGATTTCAACTAACACAGTCGTTCAATAGTTGCGGGCGCACTGCTAGGATGGAGAAATCATAAAGAAGCCACTGTGTTTGTTGCTTTCGAGCTCTTCATGGACGGCGAAAATGTCGACCAGACTGATCTCGTCAAGAAGCGAGATCTCTACCTCCAAACCTTTCCAAACTACGAAATCATTGGCTGGTTCCATATTCTTCCAAACCGGCCAATGCATCCAGTCGACTTGTCTTTTTCGGTTCATACACAGATCTTGCAGGTGTGCGACAACCCACTGTTGATGGTCATGAACCCGGAGGAAAATACCGACTCGACCTCCGAGCTGCCCATCAGGGTCTATGTCCCAGTGAGCAAGGACATGAAAACGGAATTTGTCGAGATAGGCCACAAGGTCGAGACTGGCGAGGCAGAGCGTGTGGCAGTAGACGATATTGTCAAGGGAGCCGACTCGTCTTCGTATGAGCTGTCGTCCCACCTCAACATACAGGGTAACGCTCTTCGCATGTTTTACGAACGTCTTCAAGTTGTCCAGAATTACATGTCCAAAGTACGGGATGGCACTTGCCCACGCGACTTTGACCTCCTCCGCCGTATCAACTCCTTCACTGCCCAACTCAACAAGCAGCGCCGCACCGACGTCTTCAACTCGCTCAATGTCCAGGAGCTCGACGCGATGGTGGCGTCGCTGATGGCAATTGTCATGAAGTCGGAGCAGGACAAGATTGAATTGAACTCAAAGTGGGTTACAATGAATTCTCATGGCCACGGAAAATCAGAAAAGGCATGAAGCGGAGAGCCGTGAAAGATTAAAGGCTCAAATTGTAACGACGTAATGACTGAATAAATTATTGCAAACAACGAGGTTGAACTTTGGCCGATCTCATAACTTGAGGCGTACTTGCGGGGCAGAAGCAAGCTGTTCTTGTCAACAAAAAAAGAAAAAGAAAAAGTAGCATCAAGACCCATTTGACATTTGCTCTAGGAAACTAGTGGTCTTTCTTTTGGGGACTGCCGTGTACCGAAGTGTACTATTGCATGGTATACTTGGCTTGCAATGCTAGCAATACCAGCACGATGATTCATGATACAACCACCAAACATCATTTGAGAAACTTCATTGAGACTCACAACGTTGGGCGTGTAGGCAATATGCGCAGCACTCTTTCTCCTTTCAGAATCTAATACAGTCTCTAGCCCGAAATTGTGCTTTTCTGTAACGATATCATTTGCATAACGCGGCACATGGATATCCGTAACTGGTAAAAATCACGCAAACGAGTTCAAGCAACCAGATGGGCAAAAACCACAAAAGATGGCAAAATGTGAAAGCCAAAGACACATTTGAACAATTGCAACTTTTGCAAAATACTGACTCACTGATTGAAAAAAATAAAACTCTAGCGTAAGATTGCTGAGGATGATTGTTGACGAGAGATATTTTTTTTTACGCCCCAGTTATGTTGTAATCAAAAATTCAACAACTGGAACGAGTATGTCTTTTCGAGTGCTGTCATGCCTAATATTTGTCAGAGATGCCTCTGTCTGAATTGACAAATTTATAATTGACATCTTTCAACTTAGTGGCAACTTGATCCTACACTTTTTAAAGGAGCATCAAACCATAGAACTGGTCAAGCTTTTGTAATAGTTTCCCAAGTTTCTTGTGTACTCCTTCTTTAACAGTGAAGTACAAAGCACGCACTTGAGTAGGTAAGACGTAAGGTATGGATTGAGTCAACAATGTGCTGCAATTTTTTCAAAAATGTCCAGAGAAGCTAAAACAAAACCGTGATACATTTTTTTGACATCCTACTTTTCGTACTGCCAATTATTACTACATGACGTTAGATTAGCCGTGGATTGGGGATTGCACAGGTGGCTATCATGCTCCAGCAAGACCGAATTACCACGACCGACACGAGACAAGGAGTTGATAAGAGACACTCACTGGCTGGTATCTACATACATACCTGCTGCTTGACACTTAGTTACCGAGGTGTTGCGGCCTTGTTATAAAAATGTAAACCTTATCGCCGGATGCGGGAGTGCTGACGAAGTCGAGTTCTGAGCTATGCGCATTGGTGCAGTTGACTACATAAAATCAAGCCCAAACTAGTTGTGATTAAAACCCGTTGGCGCGGCTTTTTTTAGGGCGGGCCGGGAAAAGCCAAGCGTGGTGCGGCTTGAACAAGAGCGACAGAAATAAAAAGACCACTCTGAGGCAAAGCAACCAGGCAGGAGAATGTAAAGAAAGGTCTCTGCTCGTTGCCGACAAGCTGATGACAATAGCAACAAACAGTAACCCTGGATGAGCTAGCGGGTGAAGCGAGCCATGGACAGAAAGCCAATCGAGCGTGTGCTCTGGGTGACAAGGTCTCAGAGCGAGCCGGTCTAGATCTTTGGTCTTGCCTGACTTACTTGGTAGCCATAACGCCTTTTAGTCAGTCACGGAAGATTAAAACTTGGTACACAGCGCGCTACTACCAGGTTCGTGCCACAGTCACGTGTTCTCGGCGACTTGTGGCCCGTCCCTTAATTTCACTTTTGCGCACTAAAGGGACAAGGAATGATTTTGATGATGATGATGCGCATTTTGTATTGTGAATAATCCATTACTTATGGGCCAAAGGGGAAATAACTTCAAATAAGCCAGGCTTAGCCGCGGTGGACGACACGGAGTGTGCGCCAAACCTTAAAGGCTGATTACTGAGCAGCTGCCGCTTTGAGAAAAGAGCGCACAAGTACCCCGATCCACGAAGCGAACCAAGGGCACTTTGAAGCACTTTGGTGCACTTTGGTGCACTTTGAAGCACTTTGGGGCCCTTTGGAGTCGCATACGGCCTGGCACGTTTCCACACGTTTCCCACAAGGCACCAGTCAGAGCGAGCGCGCTTCAGTCCAAGCAGCAGCAGGCGTTGCGCACGGGTGGATTGTGGCAGTGCAAAGCTGAGCAAGCGAGAACCCCTCGAGCCAGCCCGCAGTGCATCCGAAAAGCAGCAGCCAGTTCAAGTAGTCCTTCAAGGCCCTCCAAGGCAGAAACAGACAGTCATGGGCTCAATGCTGATGGCCTGATGGCGCCCGGTTCTTGTTGAGGTCGGCCCGTCGGTCCGTGATGCCATCAATCAAATAGACAAAACAGTTAGTAGGGCTTGAAAGGGATGGTGGATTTCCATGCGCCAGCTCGTTCTAGACCAGACCGGGACTTGGAATCTGACTGCCCAAGGGACGCTGCAAACAGCCAAGTCGACGGGCGCCTCTGCAGACCCCAGCACTGCTGTCCCCCCCTGCAATTGAATGCGCTTATTACCAGCACACTTGACTCTTGTCTCGTTCAGACCCTCGCCCAAGTTCACGCCCGCTCATTAAATTCGCCGTGACTGCCACCATCCTGGCGCTTGCTATTGGCTGTTTTTAGTAAATGTCGGGTTGGGCAGAAAAAAAGCAAACACAGCACAACAAAAGTACGGACCAACGTGTATTACCTGCCAGAGAAAAAACACAAAAAATAGGGCCCGGCCAAGAAGGAAATCCAGGCTTCATTGAAATGTATAAATACTTGAACGGAGCCTTTCCTCATTTCTTTATTCCACTTTGCACAAAACCCCCCGTCTCTTGCTACATATCAGCACCAGCAGTATCAGCGCAGCAGCAACCAAGGCGACCAGCAAACAGCATCCCGTCAAACTACGTCCGATAAATCCAAAAACTTGGCTGCCACCAATTGCACACACACACCCCTCACTTGTAAGACCGGCACTCCAAACATGGCGACCAGTGATAGCTCGTTCAGCAAGCCCACGGTCTCGATTCCGTACCTCGAAGACTACGAAGGAGAGAGCAGGCGCAAACGAATAGGCAAGGCCTGCGACGCCTGCCGCATCAAGAAAACAAAGGTAATGCGATTGCTTACAAGAGTAGAAAAGGCAGAAATTAACAAGAACATAGTGCGACGGCCACAAACCTTGCGTGAGATGCTTGCGCGACAATACGATTTGCGCATACACGACAAAGGAGAAAAAGCTAGACGAAAAAAACTGCTCGCCAAGCTATGTCAAGTTGGTCGAAGACCGCGTGGTGCTGCTCCAAAAGGCCGTGCGAGAAATTGTGCGCAAACTAGCGGCTGGCGAAGACCTGTCTTACATTCTGCCAGTGGGGAGATACGTCAAGACAAACGGCGACGTGTCTGGCCGCTTTTCAGTCAATTTGATGCTAGACCAGCTTGGCGTTAAACTGCTGGACGATGACGACCCGATAAACAATAGCGACGTGTTGAAAGATTTTATTGTACTGCACAAGGCACCTCGTTCAGAAAATAACCACAAAGAAGACAACGGCAAAAACGAGTCTCTTCCAACGTTTAAAGTTAAGCGGGGGAGACTGCCAAAGAAAATTACTGAACTGCCTAAAGCCAAAAGAGCCAAAAGGCAGGACAAGACAGAGTCAACTCAGGATCGCGCCCAAGAACCACCGCCACAAACTACAAATTGTCCAGCTGTTCAAGGCGAGTTTTTCGTCAAGCCAAGGCTTGGCCTAAACTCGTCAGGCAAAGTAACCAGTGACACTGGTACTCTGGATAGCGCCATGATGGTCTCTTCAAATCAAGCGCTCAATTTGCCAGACTGGGCAGTTTCGACCCAACCGCAACCACCCACACAAAGCCCAAACAGCATTTATAGCGTCGAAGACGAGCTCTTTACGTCGTCATCGTCGTCCACACCACGGTCAGCACATGGCCAGCTTGCGCCTTTACCCCAAGCAGCCAAAACCGAGGTTGAGCCTTTTTCCTTTGACGACACGGCTCCGCTGATTACTAGTAGTGACACTGACTTGTCTGGTGGTCATTTTGGCGCGCAGCAACAGAACCAGACTCTGACCGCCGCTTTTGATGCCCACGAGTTTTCGTTCCTCGATGCAGCGCCCGCAGAGCTGCCCATACCCATACCTGTCGCACAGACACCGCTAGAGCAGGATAACGAGGCTGTGCGCAGCGGCAAGGTGTTGTCGACAGCGTCAGTGTCGTCGCTAGACCGGTCTGGGGAAACTTACGGGTCGTTTGCGACTGAGATGCTCGCCTACGCAGAACTGTTGAACCCTGGTGCTGGTACTGGTGCTGGCGTCAAAGAGTTTTAAATGCAAAATGAGAATCGCCTATGGTATATGCTTGGTTTTATTTTTTGTACCTGTATATTTATTTATTTATTTGATTTATTTCAACTTCAACCATTAGTTTTCTTATTTTTATGATTTCATATCGAGCATGACCAAATGAACGACTTTGGTCGGGCCCCGGGGGGCTGTGCATTGTGTGTACAGTGCACATGTGTAAGCAAATCGCCCTATTCGGTTGAAAAAGGTGCGGCCTTTTGGATAAACTGAATGGTTCAAGTTACAACGAACTTTTTGGCAAACCCCTCTTGATTCTCAACTATTATTTCTCCACATCAATTTTTTTATTTTTATTCCTTTTTTGAGTTCTCTTCCTGGATATTCCATTCTAGTTAACAAGGCTGTCTGCATTTCTCATAGCTCCTCTCTTTCACACCTTGTTTGTATCACACATCGCGACAAACAAAAAATGTCTACTCAGTTGAGTTCCTGTACCATTAAAATAGCTAGAACTGATACATAACTGACTCCTTAGCAAATAAGCCAGCCCTAATTTTGCCAAAGTCCAGCAATTCTTTTTTTTTTTCATCTGTATTAAGTATTATTATTTTTTTCTTTTATACTTTTCGGTATGAGAGTCAGAGAGAAGCGCGAATAGCCGCGCTTCCGGCTGTTTACTGAACCGACAAAGATCCATGTAGGAAAAAAAAAAAATAAAAATAAAAAATAAAAAATAAAACGTGCAAAGTCGCCAGCCGGGGACCCGCTCTTGTACAACTTGGTTAAACCAATCTGCCACCTGAACAAACCTTGTTTGTAACTATCGATAAGCAAAAGCTTAGCAGAGACAAGCTTCTGCCTGGAACTGTGAACGTTGCCTGTTGCAGTAATAAACGCGGTTCGCAGGCAAAAGTTGAGTTTTGGTTGTTTGTTTCTCGGAGAAAAACCGACCGCCGGGGTTGGAAATAATCAATTGCTTATTCAAGGTTTGATACAATTACAGGGCCTTTGGTGGTAAGAAAAAAAGGTTTGGAATTAAAGGCTAAACTGCTTACTGCTGTCCCAACGTCATCACGAACGACTACCAATGATGATTAATTCGTTTAGGATGAAGCTGGTTTTTCCGGATTTTTCATCATTTTTGCCAGCGCCACAGCGGCCGTTCATGCCTGGGAACACTTGGTTATTTGACTGCTTATTTGGCTGCTTATAATCTTTTGTCACATGCCATCGGCGCTGCGCGTTGCTTTGCAACTACCGCCTAGTCGGTTTGATTACCTAATCACATTGCTCGAATGAAAGGGCTCACAAGAAACATCCCGGAAAAATGTCAACGCCGGAATTGATATAATCAAAACCTAACCAACAAACACCAAGGCGCGGGAACCGAAACACAAAGCAGTTCAGCGGACCAAACAAGTTTGCAATTCCCATGCATGGGGTCTTGAGCGGAGCGGGCGAGAAGGATTTACAAGTGAGGACGGAGCAATACTGTATGGATAAATAATGGGATAAACACCACGACGGGTGTGCTCGTTTCAAGTACTGGTCAAAAACTTTAAAGGTCGTCACTGAATCCGAAAACTGCGTCTCAATTGTAAAAACCATGGGTCAATGGTACTAGCACCACTGACAAAGATTTGTGAATTAACATTGCAGGTATGACAATGCCTCACTTCAAAGTAAAACAGCTTAGTGAATCTAGGACAGTGAACTACCTTAGTCGTATTGACTTACTAGAATTTAATAATTGCACAAGGAACTACAACTGTTGGAATCGTTACTTGGTTTGGCCGTACAGTGGCACAGGGGGTCCCTTGATATACGAGTGATATTTGTGTGCATGGCTGCTCAATCTCAGCTATTTGTCTGTTTACCACTCAGATACGTAGGAATAACATACTTTTATATTGCATGTGTGTTAAAATAAAGTCACTGATACTCTTGTTGTAAATTAGTTAACACGGAAGTTTTTCAAAATGACATGTAGTTGTGTCTGGACCTGTCAAGCTCGTCTTTCCACATGGGTTAACTACGCCGTTGTATTTCACTTGTAGAAAAATCTCAACGGGACCTTGGTAATAAAATTTGACCAATTTGTCAGTTATTTGGAAAATACAATTTTGGAATTTGGCAGTTCCATTGGTTTGTCCATGGGCCACTCGTCGGCCAGTTGTCCGGCTCTTCTCACTAGTTTAACCGAATTCCACAGTCCAGCCGCCCACAATCGAGTTTTCCAAATAAAATAAGCATTAAACGGTTTAATACTGTTGTCCTAAATTTTTTTTCCCCATAAAATGGCCAAATTTCTCGACGTGAACTTGGCCAACAACCTTCGGCCTTTGGTGCTGTGTTCCGGCTTCCTTCATCAGAAAAAAAAAAAAAAATAAAAAATAAAAAAAAACTTCTGGGTTGGGACAAGGGTTTTAGGCCAATGAAATCATTTACGCGCGTCGCAATCCAATCAAAGGCTGAGCTGTGTATGCATGATTAGTAATCAGTAAACAGGTTCGTGACCAGCCCTAGAAGCAAATGAAACACGTTGATGGCAGGAAAGAAAAAAACGGAAAAAAGGAAAAAAGGAAAAAAAAAAAAATGGCTCAAGGTAATAATCAATAGCTGGGCCGTACAGTAACAATGGTCGTAGAGAAAGGGAAAAAATGAGGAGATACAGTTGGGTTGTGCCAGCTTGTTGGTTGGAGAGAATGGTCACAAGTGGTGAAGAAATGAAGCAGCGAGGACGATTGTCACCCCGCTCAATGGATGATATAATACTGTTTGCTTTCAATTGTTCATGGGTATTTCATTGTATCGATGTCATGAACTATATGAAACTGTGTGTAAGGATTAGTGGATAAGTAACTATTATTCACGAAAAACAATTCTAGACTGAACTGAGTATTGTCCTGAAAATAACTGCTACTCTTTAGTACACAAGGAAATTTTAAATCATTTGCCAGATTTGCAAACTCCAAACATATGTGGTTTAGTGAGAGAGAAAAAAAGGTGTTTGCAGACTCATTAAAGCAGGCTGTGAATTTCCAGGCGAGACCGGGTAGACGCGGCCCGCAGAACTGTAGCATTGTTTTGATTTATATTGGTACTGAATCTTGTACTTGGATTACCGGGGATCATTGGGTAAGTGTTGGTTGGTGTTGAAAACCTTGGAAACGGAACGGTTCAACGTCTTTCCAATGGCTCC
>JAJMHN010000144.1:28711-50104 GCA_030566025.1 Geotrichum cucujoidarum
AAAAAAAAAAAAAAAAAAAAAAAAAAAAAAAAAAAAAAAAAAAAAAAAAAAAAAAAAAAAAAAAACAGAGTGAAGTGCTTTAGTCATTTTTATGAAAAATTCTTAATTACTAAAGTGTTAAAATCTTACGGGACGATGTAGGCACATCTGCTAAGGCAACTCATACAGCCTTGCCAACAACTTGCCTCTTCTCATGATGCACCTTTGTGCAGATTGTGCTCCTTTGAGCCAATCTTGACATAATGTTCAACTTTTGGCCGTTCGGTAATGACCAAAGTACGCACCTGTGTCCGACCAGTAAAAGGGCAATTCTGAATGTTCCGTACGCTGTATAAGCCAGTATTTGCGTTAGTTACAGCAAACTATTTACTAGTAGCAAATGAATTTCATGCCTGCAAACGGTCTAGCTGAAATTTCCACATTCTCCCTGCATCACGTCGACCAGCACGTACTTAGCGCCGCACCCACACTCTTGTAAGTTGTAATTCACTGCTTTCTTCGCTGCATAGTCATATATCATTGATCCCCCAACAACCCGGACTCCTTAAACTGCAATCCCAGCTTTGAGCGCCCGATGCCCATGCTCGATCGGGGTCTATTTAGGCGTTGTCCTTTTTTTAAGGCCTAGCGCAACTTCCGCTTTAGGCAATTTTCAAGTTTGTCAGGGCAAGGGCTAGCAGGAAGCCGTTCCAACCGCTTATCAGCAGTCAACGAGGCAGGGCGCGACTTGTGCAGGGCAGCGCTGGCAGCAGACAGGGCCAGCATAGGACATGACCTGAACTTCGAACAAACCTCAGCAGAGGTTTTTTCAACCTGTGCTCCACTGGAAACCCCTCGGATGGAGCAGCGCAGCCTCCGAGCCTCGGACCGAAGAGACAACGGCGCAAAGCCAGCTGTAGGTTACCTAAGCAGATAGTGGGTTAGGGCACCGCAATAAATTGTACGGAGCAGTGAAAGAAGTTTGTTCTGGCCCGTTGCAAAAGCGCACAAAACCTCCACGACGAGACCAGCAACGCTCCGAACCCGCCAGCTCTCCTTACGCCCTGCCGCTAGTTCTCAGAGTGCAAAACCCCTGGTTGCCTGTGCGCACTTCTTCTCACCGCTTCGCTTATCGCGTGTCTCTCGGAAAAGAGCTTTTTCATACTATTTTGGTGTCGCGTGCCAGCTCTTCTCATTTTGCCTTACTCAAGACTCGGCCACACCGCCAGTTCGTTTCTGCATCTTTTATGACAATCTTGTAAGATACATACCTCCTGCATCTTTTGCACCTTTGACACTAACAACCCAGGTGCCGTGTGGGAGATTCGATGGATACAAACATTAATTAAACGCTCCTCTAACGGGGATACGACGACACCGCCATGAACAACAACCAATCTAGATTTGACCTCCAGGAGGCCTTCGACACCGACTTAGCCGGGGGCCAGGATGGCGACATGCTGAACGATGCCTTTGACTTTGCTACCTCCCTCAACTCCGACGCAAGGAACGAAGCCTCGAGTCAAATCCTTCTTGACAACTCATTGGGCTCTTTCTTGCAGCGAGAGACCGGTAGTAACGGCTTTGATCAGAACCAGTTTGCGCCAGACCTCGCCCAGCAGCACGGTGGATCCCACAGTGCGCCTCCCTCGCGCCAGTCGCAAAGCCTGTACTCCCGACGCCAGCAGCGCAGAAATCAGGCGCCTACACAATCCTTCTTGGGCCAGAGTATTACCAACGATGACCTGGCCATGGAAAATGGTTTATTTAACACAGGCATGCAAAACAACAACAATAATGATAACAATTTCAACAGCACTCCTGATTACTCCATGAACAATACCCCGACTGACATGTTTTCGTCGTTCCAAGATGAAGCACGATCGCAGGTTCCCGACGTTCAAAATTATGCACAATATGCAAAACAACAGCGCGACCCTCGACAGCAGCAGCACCAACAGCAACAACAACATCAACAGCAACATCAACAGCAACAGCAACAACATCAACATCAGCAGCATCAACACCAACAACAACGCCAAAGGTCGTTTAATCAATCAAACCCGCAGCTTTCAACCGAAGACCAGCACAAATACAAGCAAAATCTTCAACCTGATTATGGCAATGTCATTCGAAGCCGCCCCAGCTCTGCTCGTCCTCCTACCAGACTTTCACAATCCTCTGGTCCCTTACACCCTACCTCTCAACTCCAACAGAAAATGTCGCCTGGCATGTTTGCAGTTGGCTCAAACAAAGTCAACCAACCTGCCATGTACAACAACAACTCTCCTCACAGTGCACCCACATCGCTTCCCATTATTCCTTCGCAACAGGTTCACTTGCTCAATAATCAGCCTCTCTTGTCTCCTCCTGTACAACGACTTCAACCCGAGTCTCACTCTCCCTCCGAAAACAATTATTTTTCTCCCTTGCCGCCTCATGAAGCTGAACTTATGCTGATCCGTCAAAAATATAAGGTCAAGTCGTCTATTCCTTCCGACCTCAGCAGCACGCACTATGCCGAACAGTGTATTGCCGCTGCTGTGTCCTCCCGTCTTTCACCCTTTAGTCTTCACAAGGGCGAGTTCAACCTGTTACGTTCGTATATCACGCCTGCCCATGTCACGACATACCTGAATATCCGAAACGGTATCTTGCGACTATGGCTTTCCAACCCGAAAGTGAACGTGACAAGATCCGAAGCCGCGGGCTGTGCTCGAGAGGATCGGTTCTACAACTTGGCAGAAGTGGCGTACGACTGGCTGGTGAGAAATGGCTACATCAATTTTGGTTGTTTTGAATACCCCAGTTTTGATTTTTACAATGCCATTCCCGAAGAACAGCGCAAACCTCGTAAAACTATTGTCATTGTCGGTGCTGGTATTGCCGGTTTGAGTTGTGCTCGACAACTGGACAATCTTTTCCGACGCAAGGCTCGACATTTTGCTGAGGACTTGGATGTTCCCAGAGTGGTGGTCATCGAGGGTCGTCGTCGAATTGGCGGTCGCATCTATTCTGCGCACTTGAAAAGTGACCCCTCGCATGCAGTCGACGTGGGAGCCCATACTGTTCCCGGTTACGGGAACGGTAACCCCTTGGCTGTCTTAATCCGCAGACAGCTTGGTTTGCCCGTCGAGAAAATTAACAGAGACGTCGAAATCCATGACGCTTTGAGTAGGGACCGAGTCAGTTCCGAAGAGCAGGAAAGAGCTCGGAAACTGTTTGAACATCTCCTTGAGCGCGTTTCTCAATTTCAAAACATGGTGCGGGCACCTAAAACCGCCAAGGGCGATGAGGCACTAATTAGAGCTGCCAAGGATCCCAAAGATGACTATCACGAGCACATTACAATCTCAAAAGCTGAAGAACGAGGCTCATTGAGCGATAACCAGTTAGATGAATCTGATTACAAATCTGATTCTGAATGGGCGACCGACAACCCAGGCAAGATAGAGGTTCAGTTTCTCAAAGAAATTGGCATCAGGTTGAAGCCTGGTGTCCGTGACGATGCGGCTATCCATATCGCCCCTGAGCCCCAGTTTGACATGCACCCCAGTCTAGGCTTGAGTATGGATGGGCTGTTGCGTCAGTTGCAAGAAATTTCAGAAATCTCAGCCCAGGAGTTGCGACTTATTAACTGGTACTACGCCAACCTTGAGAACGAAACTGCCACATGCTTGGACAATCTCAGTTTAGGCAATTGGAACCAACACGCGCCCAAGGCATTTACTGGCAACCCGTCAATTGTCAAGGGTGGTTACATGTCGCTGGCCCGTGGTTTATACAACTACCCAGAACAGCTCGAAGTCCAATTCAAGTCTCCAGCCAGTGTGGTTGAGTACTCAAACGAAGGTGCGGAGATTTTCCTCGAAAATGAAGAGCAAATCAAGGCCGACTGTGTTGTCGTTACCGCACCCCTGGGTGTCCTGAAAGACCGTACTATACAGTTCATTCCGGACCTGCCTAAATGGAAGTCAGATAGTATTGAACGGTTAGGAGTGGGTGTCACAAACAAGGTTGTGCTTGTTTTTGATCGCATCTTTTGGGACGACAGTAAGGACATTGTCTCTGTATCTCAGCCTCATGAGGGAAAGACCAGGTATGACCATGAAAATTACAAAAACACGCGTGGTTTATTTTTCTCCTTTTTCAACATGTCCAAGGTGAGTGGCAAACCGTGTATTGTTGGTCTCATTTCTGGCACTGCTGCCATGCATGCTGCCAGCGAGTGTGACGAGGTGATTGTCAAGTGTGCCCAGCGGTCCCTAGAAGTGATTTACCCAGAAGCTCGCGAGGTGACACTTGTTGAGTCTATTGTCACGCGATGGCAAGTTGATCGATTTGCAAGAGGCTCTTGTTCATACTTGGGGCTGGAAGCCACTGGTGCTGACTACGACTTGCTTGCAAGGCCCATTGGTAAATCCTTGTTCTTTGCGGGTGAAGCTACTTCCAGGTCACACCCTGCCTCTGTGCATGGTGCCTACCTTTCTGGATTGCGTGCTGCCAACGAAGTATTGACGAGTTTGATTGGCGAGATTGCGATCCCACAACCACTCTGCCCGCCCAAGGACTACGTCCCTCACGGTAACAACGCCAATGCAAATGGCAGGTACCAGCAACCACATTCTACGACAGTACTCACGCCTAACTCGTCACTGGTTGGTACGCCCAATGCTCAGCAACCACTGCAAATATCTTCTATCATTCCTACCGCTGCCCCTATGGAACCAGTCATGCAACAGTACCCCATGCCTGCTGCTGCTACTTCTGCTGCAAATCATTACAAGCCTCCAACAAGCAATAAGCTCATTGACGAGAACAGTCCCGAAGCGTTGTTGAAAAAGCTCAAGGAGGAGCGTCTTGCCGCTGACACGGAGCGCATGCGTACTGACATGATTCGCGAGCTAGGCGAGCGGCCCATGAAGCCAGAGCGTTCCGGTGCCAACCCATTTTTGATTTTCCAAAAGGACTTTTGGGAAACGTGCCGCCAAAAGTGTGACGCTCAAAAGCAAAAGGAGACCAAGGACCCCAACGCCAAAGCGGCCCGCAACGACGTGCGTGCTGCACTCGGTAAGATGTGGCGCGAGCTTCCCGACGAAAAGAAAGAACCGTACCTGCAAAAGACCAAAAACATTAAGGAAACAAACAACAAAAAGACCGAGGAGTACCGCGAGAAAATGCGGCGCTACGACGCCGAGGCCGACGACTTCCGGCGCCGCTGGAAGGAAGAGCACGGCTCAAAACCCTCGGAAGAGGAAACAAAACTGATGCGCATCATCCAAGAGGAGAAACATCTCGAAAAGATCCAGCACCAGCAGCACCAGAAACAAGCCGCTGCCGCCGCCGCTGCCGCCGCGGGCTCATCGTCCTCCCTCACGTCGCCGCCCCACAAACGGCCGCGGTTCATGTAAAGCCGAGATATACCCAACCATCTAAGCTGGACGCCTAGTCCCACTATTTCGATATATAGAATAAGAAGCTACTTACATTTTGTATTAGAATCCAATCCAAATTCAAAGCAAAATAAACATGTCTCTTTTAGTATATGGTAATTACATGTTCATGTGGTTATAAATAATAGACTAGTCCTCGTAGATGTTGATGTCGCTGCCGCTGTCGTCGTCCTCGCCGGCCACATCGCCCCACTCAACGTACAGCGGGGCCACACGCCGGCGGGTGGCGGGGAGCACGAGCGGGTCGAACGGGAAAAACGAGTCGAGCATGCCGCTTGCCTGGTGCGCCTGTGTCGACGCAACTGCGGCGGGCGAGGCCAGCGCCGACGGGCCAAACGCAAGCCGGTTCTGCTCCATTACGGTGTAGCAGTAGACGAGGTTGTCCCGCTGCGCAAGCTGCGCAAACATGGCCACGATCGTGCGTTGGCAGTACCTCAGTGGGTTGAATTTGGTGACAATGAGCCGCCGGAAAAGCTCGTCAAGCTCGCCAACCCACGCTGACCCGGAATCGATATCGTTGTCCCCCATGATGATGATGTCATTGTTGTTGTTGCTGTCAGTGAGTGAAGATGATTTGAGCTGGTGCCGCCGGAAACAGAAAATGTACATGAGGGCCTGTGCAACGGCGTAAAACACACGGAAGCGGGCCATGCCCAGCCCGAGGTTGGCGTGGGTCGTGACCTCGAGCTCGCGTTCTTGGACGTAGCGAGTAAGCCAGTCGCCGAGCATGCTCACGACGGCGCGCAGCTGGTCCGGGTGTATGCCGCGCGCGCGGGCAACGAACGAAGCCACGTACTGCGCGGCCTTGACGCGCGTGTCGCTTTGGGCCGTGGGCGAGAGCACGGTCTCGACAAGCAGTGCGAGGAAGGCGTCCATATAGGCTGGGTCGGTGTGCGCGGCGCTAAAGACAAGGTATTGCACCGATTTCGTCTGGTAGGTCGACAAGATGTGGGTTTGGAAAAGGTGCTGCTGTAGGGCGTAGAACGAGCCGGTGGCTTGTGGGTCGTCCGAAACGGCTGTGAGTCTGGTCGTGATGTAGTCAAGCAAATGCACGAGCAGCTTGTCGAGCTTCTGTGGTACTTTTGCAAGCTGGGTCTGTGCAGCATCATCAATGTCCATTGCATTGTCGGCGTCGACATCCTCGTCAGAATCGCTCGTGTACTCGAAAACCGTCTCTTTCGGTCGATCTTCATCCTCGTCCTCAGAGCTCTCTAACTCTTCTTCCTCTTCATCTTCATCAAGTTCCACCTGCAATTCAGCGTCAAGCTCTATCAGTTTTTCCGTAATCAAGCGCCATGCGGAGGCCTGCACCTCGGGGACGTACTCAACCACCTGCAGCATGTTTTGCGTGTACCGCAAGATGCGGCGGGCGGGCTCCGATTTGTGGGGGAAACTGGCATGCAGGCTCTCTGCGACGACTTGGCGAGCGGTCGGCACGAGCCCGACGACATGTTCAAGCAGCGAGTGGCGGATTGGCGTCTGTGGCTGCGCAAACTCGGCCACGAGCTTGCTCACAATGCTGGTATACCACCGCGGGATGCCTGACACGAGCACACCCAGAAACCTGGCATAAACGAGCATGAACTCGTCCCCACGCTCGTACCATCTCAACTGCAAGATGGCAGCTACGAGCTCGTTGCAGACGGGGCGGTCCAGCCGACCAATCTCAAAGGTCAGGGCCTGGATGAGGTGCCACTGTTGCTCGGGCGTGAGCGTCTCGCGGTCGCTGTTGGGTATGCTGGCGCTGGCAGTAAACTTGCTGGTGAGGCCTTGCACCAGCACCGGGTTGTTCTTGTCTAGTTCGAATAATGCATTTTGAACAAATGATTTGTACATGTCGTTGCTACCATTGAGGGCGGCGGTGGTGCCACTGTTTGGCGTTTCCGGGTCAGCCGCAGTCTTGCTGAACAAGTCGAAACCCAGCCTGGCCATTTTTGCATCGCCATCGCCGTCCTCGTCGTCCTCGTTATCGGCGTCATTGGGCTCCAAGTCCCCAGTAGCAAACCCACGCTTGCGCTTGTGCCCGGCCGCCGGGGCAGCAGTCATAGGTATTGGCGGGTTCTTGTATACTGTGCCACTGGCTATGGACATGGTTCTGCTAGCGATTAAAAGATATCTGGGTGGTTTAGAGTCAATTGAATGTAAGCGTAGCGGTCTTGTGCCTGGATGTGATAACCACACTGGTTACTGTGGGTTTTTTGAGACAGAGGCTGATGCTATAGACTTGTTGTTGCGCCTGTATGCTTGGTTGGTATTTCGATTAAGTCCTAGCAAACAGCGATCCAGTTCTTTGCAAGTTCGCAGGTTGAAAAAGTCGGCGATGTTATCATCTGCGAGCGGGCTGATCTCATTTCAAGAACAAGGTCCGGGGCGGCTGGCATGGTAGGGTACGGGCACTTTTACAAGTATGACGGCGCGTGAATCAGCACATGGTCACGTGTGTGTATGCCCAATCGGGCAAGTAATTTAACTACGCAAAGTACGGGACCAAGTTTTCGAGTTCAGGGTTCGTGTATTTAAGAGAATGCAAAATGTGTTTATTTATATTCTAGACGGCTTGTTCTTGCTGGAGCGGCTTCGGATCACTCTGCTGTTCTTGCTGTTCATGTTCCCGCTGCTGGTGCTCTGGGTCGCGCAGGCCGGCGTTGCACATTTTGCCCCATTCCATAAGCTGGTATATGAGCGTCATGTTGGGGCTGATGGACCCGGCGCGGGCTTTGACCCACTCGTAGGCCTGATGAAGGTCCCAGCTGCGCGTGCGCATGACGTACGCGACAATGAGCGACGCGCTACGGCTCACGCCGCACTGGCAGTGGACGAGGATGCGCTTGCGCTCGGCGCTACGTGCAATCATGAGCGACGTGAGATACTCGAGCTCGTTCGTGAGTGTCGAGTTGTGGTCCCAGGGGACGTAAATGTACTCTGGGCCAGAGCGGGTGGATGCAGGAGTGATGGTCGTCGACGTTGTAGGTGTCTTGGCCGGCGACCGACTGGGCTGCCAGTCATTGTTCGTTGCGGTTGTGGTTGTGGTTGTTTCTGCGCCAGCTAGTGGACTGGGCGGTGCGTTGCTGCTAGGGTGGTATGGCGACAACAGCGCCATGTCGGAGTTGCTTTCCACGCTGGACGGCGGGCTGGACGGCAGCGACCAAAAGTCGTCTGAGGAGAAGGCGCTGCTCGAGTATCCGCCGTTCGACGAGCTGCCAAACGACGCTGAAGGCAGCAATCGCTGCGTATTTGGAAACGTCGGCGTAGTTACTGTCGCGGTTGTGCTGGTGGCAGATTCATTTGGTTCGCCAGTAGTTTCAAACGGGTTTTTGACTTCGCGGGCCACGTTTATAACGACATCGAACTTGGCGGCCTCTTCGCGGGTTGGCTCCGAGTAGAGATAGATTTCCGGCTCGCAAACGAGCAATGGGCCATCGGGGTACGCGTTGGCGGCAGTCTCCATGCATTCTTCTGACAAGTCCATGGACGAGCTGACAACGACCATGCGTTGGCCAAGTGGTGGGTCTGTGCTGTTGTTTTCTGTTGTTTCGGTAAAGGCGAAATGTGACGTGTTGGACGGCTCTAATGCTGGCGAGTCGAGATCATGTGTTTGTGGCACTGGAGGCACGACGTTAATATCTTGTGATGAAAGTCCTGCTGAAGTGCTGGCGCGCACGAGGCACGGTTTGGGCGACTTTTTTGGCGACTTTGGAATCTTGAGGCTGAGCGTTCTTGATAATGCTGGCTGTTGGGGCGATGAGGAGGAGGATGTGGTGCTTGGGTAGGGCGAATAAATAGAGGGAAACGCCGAGCCGACTGATGTCTGTCTGGAAAGCATGCCAGGATGGGGCGTAGGAGCTGTTGTGGCTGTTGCTGTTGCTAGTCCCTTTGGCGAGCGCGCACGGGGCGATGTGATCATTTTGGACGAGTTGGCGGAAATGTCGAGTTTCCGGGGCGTTTGAGCAGGGGCCATGGGGAGCGCAGTGACGGGCGTCGTAGCAGCGGCTGCAGATGACGAGCGAGAGGCCGTGGACGGGTAGGACGAGGCGGTTTGCAGCGGTGCTGGCGCGAGCTTGGGCGCAAAGCTGAGCGAGAGATTTTTGGTGTTTCTGCGGCGCCTGGGCTGGGACGAGGCCGGCGACGAGGACGAGGCCAAAGAGGATGAAGACGGAGGAGTAGCGGCGCCTTTGCGGACGTTTGCTCGGGGGGTATTTGGGGGTTCGGCAGGGCTTGCAAGCAGAGGGTGAGTGGTGGTCAGGGAAGAAAGAGAGGGAAAGGCAGAAGCAGAGTTAAAACCCAACCTTGTGTTGTTATTTTTAGCGACGGCGGGTTCTGCACCGCAGGCACCGCAGGCACCGCCCGCGCACGCCGCGCCCACCGCGAGACTCGGGTCGGTCCCGGAGCCTGCGACGGTGTCGGTGCTGGGATAGCGGGTGTCGGGCGTGCTGGCGTCGGCGATGGCGGTGGCGGTGACGGTGTGGTCTTTAGTGCTGGGCGGCGTGCTTGGGCGGTGCGGTGGCCCTGTGTGAGCAGGGACTGTACTGGCTGTGTTTGCTGAGAAAGACATGGCAAACCAGGCGCTCGCGCATTCGGTGTAGATGTAAGTAAACGAGGGCTGCTTGGACGGTCGCGCGGGTTCAGGCGAGTCCGGGGCCGGGGTGCTGGGGCTCGGGCGGCGGGAAGGTGCGCAGAGAGGCGGGCAAGGCGGGCAGCAACGCAAAACAGCAGCGAAACGGGTGGAACGGGCGACGAACGGGACCGCGGAGACGACAGAAAGCGCGCTTGGAGCAAAAGTAGCGGGCAGGATGGAGGAAGGAGGAAGCAAACGGCGGCGCAGGCAGAAGAAGAGGAGGAGGAAGGGGAAAAAGGGCAATTTCGCGTTGTGAAGCCTCATTTCTCACGGTTCAGGCTCGACGGCGGCGGACAGCACCGCTCCTCTGCCCCGGCCGCACGTCTGGCACGGTGATCGGACCCAGTGTGCACGCCCGGCAGACAAAGAGCCCGCCCGTTGGCCGGTGCACGGCGCCGGGGCTGCAGACAAGGGCTCAAGGCTCGGCAATCGGGGGCAGATCCCACGGGCACCGCCACAAAGACAGCATGAACAGCATGAATGCTCTTTATATTATGGACTTTAATTACAACTATACTGCTACAGATAACTAGGCAGATGGCGCCTTCCAAGGGCCGATGGTGAAGGCACGGTAGGCGTCGGGCACGTTGAAGCCGTCATAGACGCCGGGCAGCGCAATGAAGCGCTCGACCCAAGCGCCAATGGCCGGGAACTCCTTCTTGACGTCAATGTCCAGGATAAACGCGCCGGTGACCCAGCCCACAGTCGAAAAGTCTGCAACGCTGACGTGGTCGCCGACAAGGAAGCCGGACTTTTGCTGCTGCAGCTGCGATTCGAGCACGGAGTAGAGACGCCGCGTCTCGTCCGTGTAGCGCTTGACGCCGTAGGGAATCTTCTCAGGCGCAAACTTCACAAAGTGGTTGGCCTGGCCCTGCATGGGGCCCACGCCGGCGTTCTGGAAGAACAGCCACTGCAGCGTCTCAAAGTACTCGGGCGAGTCTCTAGGGTACGAGATCTTGTGCTCCTTGTCGTACTTGTCGGCAAGGTAGAGCAAGATGGCACCGGACTCAAACACACGGGTGGTAGAAGAACCGTCCGCACCCTTGTCAATGATGGCTGGAATACGTCCATTGGGATTGACGTGCTCAAGGAACCAGGGCTCCTTTTGGATGTTGGTGGAGATGTCAATCTTGTACGTCTTGTACTGTAGCCCCAGGTAATTGAGCGCCGTCGAGATCTTGACGCCGTTGGGTGTGCCCAGAGTGTAGAGCGTAATGCCCGTCGCCGCGGGGGCGTATTCAGCAGGAATTGTAGAGGTCATGGTGTTCAATTGAGCAGGTTGGATGGAGCAGTTGGTCGGAGTTAAGAAATCCGGAGGCGCAAACCCCCCGGTTTATATACTTTTCCCGACACCAAGTAATTATTACAAATGAAGCCGCGCAATCCCACCAGCATCACGCAATCAGTGAAGCCACGCATTATTAATGGTGCGCTAAGGTCCGTAAGTGGTCGTGATTCGTGAAACAGTTAATAATATTAAGTCTTTACGTTACGGCGGTCGTGGCCCAGGTGGCTCCGCTCAGTCCTCCTCCACCGCATCGTCCGAGTCCGATAGCATTGCCCGCGACCCGAACTGCTCCTGCGCATACCCGGGGTACCCGCCCGACTGCTGCTGCTGCTGCTGCTGTTGTTGTTGTTGTTGTTGTTGTTGCTGCTGCTGCTGCTGCTGCTGCTGGCCAGTGCTGCCGCCGCCGTCAGACCGCTTGTACGACCCGCCAATCGCATGCAGTTTCGCCAGCGCCAGCTGCACGCGGATCTCCGTCAGCTGCAGCTCTGCCCGCGCCCTTTTCCGTGCAATGGCCGCGTCGCTGAGCCCCCCATCGTGCTGCTCCTGCTGGTGCTTGTGCTGCGTCTGTTGCAGTTCGTACTTGAGCCGCGCCACCTCCAGCTCCAGCCGCTCCGTCTTGAGCATGAGCCGCTGGTTCGCCGTTCGCAAATTGTCTAGCTCGCTAGACCCAGTGCTGCCATTGTTATTGCTGTTGGTGGTGGCGACGGAGCGGTCGCCAAAGTTGTAGAACGGGTCTGTCGACGCGGCAAGCGACGTAGGCCGTTGCTGCGGCTGCTGTTGCTGCTGCTGCTGTGGTTGGTGCAACTGTAGTGCAGTCTGCAACTGCTGTTGCTGAGCAGACCGCGAGCCGTGCTGCAAGTACGGCGAAGGCGACGCGCCGAGGTGTGCCTGTTGCTGCTGCTGCTGGTTACGCGGCACCGACGACGACGGTTGAGACAACAGTCCCGAGTCGTCGCCCGCAGATGGCGACATGGGCGGGCTCATGTTCTCTGCCGTATTAATCATGTCCTGGATTGCGAAAAAGTCTGGAAACTCATTCTCTATTCTCACTACGCGTAGTTAGTAAAAAGCTACTCTTGAAAAAAACCGCGTCAACGTACTTTTCAAGTCTGTGGGGATAAACGACTCGTCCTTGCCGTCGAGCCACCTGGCCCGGACCTTTCTGTACTTGGCCTTAATGTTGTTTATCTTGTGTCGAATGTTCTCTGCCGTAATCTGCGGGTTGTCCTGGTAGACGGCGTTCTTGATGCGCAGCGCGTGCTGCACACTGGCTTTGAGCCAGACTTGCGGCAAATTTGCCGCCGTCCAGTTCATGAGTTGGCGGTTCTCCGGGATGGTCCATACGTAGTTGGTAGGGTTGCGCTGTTTCTTGAGCGGAGGCGTGCCTGAAACGCTGTTGCCGCTGTTGCCGCTGTTGCCGCCAGACTGCCCGGCCCCGGTGACGCCCACGGCGTTGACGGCTTGCGAGTGTTGCAGCGCGGTAGACAGAGACCGCACGGGGTTGGTTCGTTTGAGCCCCAGGCCCGAGGCAGAAGACTGCGCCTGCGCGCTATTGTTTGGCGTCACTTGGTGAGCAGACATGGCGCGTAATTAACTGTCTAAACGCGTAATATAACACTTGGTATCAAACAGGTTGTATATATAGCGTCCTAGTACCCAAATACGGTGCAATTGAAAAGTATCAGCAAGCAATTAGGCGTTTCGTGTCCTGGAAAGCTCTGCAGGCCGTGGTGTCGAGGTGAGTGTGGTGAAGTGAAAAAAAAAAAATAAAAATAAAAAATAAAAAAAAATATCTTTCACAAAAATAAAAACGCGAACATTTATCCAGACAAACCTTCGCGAGTTCGCAAGTCCATGTATTGATGTATTTTTCAGAGACCTGAGGCAGAAAAGAATACTAGTAAATGCACTAAACGAGCCCATACTCTGCTTGTGTGTGGGCTGGCGGTGCTGCTGCTGCTGTAGCTGATACCGTCGCCAGAGAACGCGCAACTGTGTCAGACCTTTAGCGCGTTCCATTTGCACGTTTCCGGATTGGAATGCTTTCAATGACCTTGAAATACGCATTAAAAACGTTTGAAACGCGTCGAGTAGGCTTTCGTGCTTGGTAGGAGGGTGTTGGCGTTGGCGTTAGTCAGTCTCTCCAAGACCACAGCATCGAGATCTCGTCGAGCAGTTATACGCGCTTTCCTTTAATGAAGTACTTCACAAAAATACAAGCAGCTATTTATTGGTCCTCCACAATACTGTCGGCGATACCGAGCTAGTCTTGCCCGCCGCTTTGCCCACCGCCGTCGCAACCCCGCTTCCTGACTTGTAAACCTCCAGGACCTTGCTTCTACGTACATTCTCAACCAGTTTACTGATCTCTCCAACCTGTATCTAAACCTCTGCTCTCGTCATTGGCCGTTTCGTTGCGGGTTCAGAGCGATCCTGGTGCTGAAACGGACCTAACCTCGGCCAATTCTTCGATTCTTCAAGGTTCGCGCCATTTCACTTGTTGCCTCCAAATACTCTGCCGTTCGCCTTCTTGCCTGAATCACCCGCCCCTCGTGCTGCTTTTTCATCATTGCGCTAAGCAAAGCTGGTATGCCGGTTTAGCAAACCTCGGTCTGTAATTTTCAAAGCGCTGCTGAACAGCTGGTAAGTTACTCGAGTGTGGCGGATGGCCTGTACCGAACGCGCGCTCTGTGGACCGTGCACGTCCCCACTGTTTTTTCACGCCAGTTCCCCGAGTTGTCTGTAGCGTCAACCGTTGTTTGCTGGCCAGGCCGCGGTTTATGTCACGCCTCGCCTGTCAAAACTCGGATAATCTCTAATTCTCCGGCGCTGGCGTTGTCCATCAGTTTCGGACCTCAGTGGTTACACGCTCGCTGCACCGCTTCTGCGACCCACGACTAGCTGGTATCCAGACCTAACTAACCATTAGCAGACTTAGTCCCGGTTCTCAAAGCGCCCCACCGGTCGAGGGTGTAGACCTAATTACGAATCTCTCAGTCTTGCACCAGCCCGTTGGCAGTACCCCACCATGCCCCTCATGGTAAACAACCCAATCGCCGACTTCAAGGCACGCAAGGACCGCGCTCGCAGCAGGGTCCTCGACACTTACGACATTGTAGGGTACATTGCAGCAGGCACCTACGGCAAGTGAGTAGCAACACCGCGCACCAAATGGATAACACTAACGCACTCTAGGGTGTACAAGGCCAAGTCAAGAAAGTGAGTGTCAGAGGCTGCAAAACAAGGCATGGACTAACACAGCTTTAGGCTGCCAGACAAGCTCTACGCAATCAAAAAGTTTAAAGCCGAAAAGGAGGGCGAGGTCGTGCACTACACTGGCGTCAGTCAATCGGCGTGTCGAGAAATGGCTGTAAGTATTGCATTTATTTGCCTGTTGAGTGTTTGCTAATTCAGCAGCTATGTCGCGAGCTGAACCATCGCAATGTCGTCAAACTGGCTGAAATAATTCTAGAAGAAAAGTGCATCTACATGGCTTTGGAGTACGCCGAGCACGACTTGCTGCAAATTATCCACTACCATACACACCCTGAACGGAACCTTATCCCCGAGTCCATTGTGAAATCCATTACATGGCAAATTCTAAACGGCGTATCCTACTTGCACCAAAACTGGATCCTTCACCGAGACTTGAAACCTGCTAATATCATGCTGACGGCGGATGGAGTAGTAAAAGTTGGCGACCTCGGGTTGGCCCGTCTGTTCAACGACCCACTCCAGTCTCTCTACGGCAGCGACAAAGTGGTCGTCACTATATGGTACCGTGCACCGGAACTTTTGCTCGGTGGCCGCCATTATACTCCCGCGATTGATCTGTGGGCTGTAGGCTGTATCTTTGCCGAGCTTCTTGCTTTGCGTCCAATCTTCAAGGGCGAAGAAGCCAAAATGGACAATAAAAAGACAGTCCCCTTCCAGCGAAACCAGTTCCAAAAGGTCATTGACATTCTAGGCACACCTACCGTCGACCGCTGGCCAACGCTTGCAAAATTCCCCGAATATCCCAACTTCCAGACCCTCAAGCCCTGTGCGTCTAATCTTGAATCCTGGTTCCGCAGTATCAGCGGGTCGACCGCGACCACCTCCAGCAGCCCCAAAGGCGGGCTGGGCTTCCTCTCCTCTTTGCTCGAATACGACCCCAGCCAACGCATCACCGCCCACAACGCCATGGCCCATCCTTACTTCACCGAGCTCGCCCCCAAGGTTTCTCAAAACGTCTTTACTGGCCAGGTTTACGAGTACCCGCCTCGCCGCATCTCCAACGAGGACGTGGACATCAAGTCAAACATTTACTCGGGCGCCAAAAGAACAGCCACAGCGGCAGGAGCCGTAGATAGCCACCCGAGAAAGAAACAAAAGTGATGGCTATTTTCCTCATAATTTAAATTTGTTAAGTATTAGAAAATTAGTTCCTTTGTCATTTCCAAGCGTGTCACACAAAATATACCAATATTGATTAGTCAATGCTTAGTGAGAGACCTTAGTTGCAACATGACTTGAAATTTATCATGATAGCTAAATAGCCCTTGCATGTATTTTACAAATTATTGAAAAATTTATTATTATCCAGTTGGTGCTTATTAAAAATAGCCCACACATTTTGCTTCTTCTGATTATATTGATTTTCAAACTTTAGGTACTATTAAATAGGCTATTTAAGTTACGGGGACGCATCTTAGACCGTTACTTAACTGTTGACGCAACTCTTGCCGCTGTACTCACAGTTCAAATGACCGCATTATTTCTTTGAAACAAAATTAAAATTATTCTTTGGCGTTTGGATATTTATGAAATAATGATTAATTAAAAAAAACATACATTTTTCAGAGAGGATTTAGAGGGGAGCACTGAGCTGGAGCTTCAAGTCAGCGCTTCCAGAGCACTTGGGGGTCTCGCCCCAGTGGACGCTGTAGCCGTCGTTCTCGCGGCAGGCGTAGCCCAGCTGCTTGCCACCAACGGTCAAGTGATAGTCGTTGGTGAACGACGCAGGGCTCAGCACGGGATTGGCAGTGCCGCTAATCTTCCACTCCTCGTTGTCGAGGTAGATGCGGGGGATGTCGGCACCTTCTTTGACGGCGGTGGAAACGTAGAGGGCGTTGTCGGTAGAGTCAATAATGACAGTCAAATTCTTGCCGCTGGAAGCGCCAATGAGAATCTGGTTGTTTGAAGTAAGCAAAAGAGGTTTGTTGTTGATTCTGGTGTCAGAGCTGAGAGCAGTAATGGTCATGTCTCCCCAGACGGTGCTGATAGAGGTCTTGGCAAAGGAAACGCCAGCAAGCAAAGCGATACAAGCAGTAGTAGAGAATTGCATTTTAGAAAATGTTGTGATCAAATGTGAAGAGTAAAATAGAGTGAATGTGTTTGTGAACTGTTGATGATGATTTGGTATTAGAGCAGGAAATTCATGGAGTATTTATATTTTTGCCAAAACTTGAGCAAGGGAAAAAAATGGCATGAAGCTGAAACCAATCCAGTTTAATGTCTTGAAGAAGTTTCAAAACAACCCAGACTTGGACATCACTTGCAACTGATACCTAAGAATCAAATGGCCATGTACTCAGAGTGTCTTGCAAAAGACGTCTAATTGGGGTTGGGTTACAATTTACGGCCGTGTGAAAGCCACCCCAAGCATTCAAGGCCCTCAAGTAGTCAGCATGTCAAGATGTGATACATTATGATGTGGTGACACTCAGCCAAACGTCAGACTAACTCTGCCATGCTATTTTTATTTATTCCATTGTCATCAACTTCTTTTGAAGGTTAATTCACAAATCACGCTATTAATGTTACAGAAAAGGCTATGCTTCTGGCCCATGTATATCATGGCGTTCAACAAACATGTTTCACTAGGCACAGTTTGTTTACCAGAGGAAAAGAAAGATAGAAACGGTACATGAATAGAACAACTTTAAATTTTTTCTAAAACCAACAAACAATATCTGACCATCAAAAACAAGCACGGGTACCTTGCGTTGGCATCGAGTGGCACAGTTTCGCTGGGTATTTTTAGGTTTTTGCATAAGGAACAATACCCAACTATGGAGCGTTGCCTGAACTGTTGCAGGTAAATTGGGAAATGCGTGTCTCAAACCGTTTAGACGACCAAAGTTTGCCTAGAAATTTTGGGTACTGGCTATTTTAAAGAAAATAAGCCCAAGTAGTGATGCAATATGGGAGTGGTTTTTTTTTTTTTTTTTTTTTTTAAAAAAAAAAACTTGTATATTATTGGAAATAAGCAGTTCTGTCAGTGCTTTATTGCTTGGAGGCGCGTGCTGGCCGATTCCGGGATTCAGTATTATCAAGGCGGAACGTTGAAAATTCACGAGACTTCACTACCCATTAATTCGACTCGCCAGCGCACTTGCATTCCAGTCGATATTTACACGTTACTTCTGCTTCCACATAAAAGCCCATCTATTAATAGTTGCAATGTGCGTGGCGATCAACAATTTTGTTCATATGACCTTGCGAAAATCTCTGACAGAGTTTACCGTAGAGCACAAGCCCGTTTGCCACCTTCTACTAATATAAATAGGTGAGACCTACATCACAGACGCAGGAACAAGTTTAATTTGGAAAAACCACATATGACGACATTGGGGTGTAAGTGGGTTATTTGCTCCTCCATCATCATCATCACCGCTTAGTTAGAACGGCACAACTTTGTTTTGAACCTCGTGAGCATTAAGGCAAAGACATTCTGAGCACAAATGGGCCAAATTCAGGCACGGAAAAGTGGGGACTGGTGTTCATGTCTTTGCCGTTTTGGAAATATCAATACAAACCTGGTCACAATTGCTCAGGCATCACTGATACCAATACTAATATTTGTTGTTGAATGGTTTGAAATACAGTCACCACTAGGTTAGACTTAAGTACATCTTCTGCAGTTACGTTTTGAGGTCTAAAGCAGTGCGGTGCCACTAGCAATGAAGTGCTCCTGCTTTCCAATTAATCATTTGATTAGAATGAAGTACTGGGTTATTTGCAGACTCATAAGAATTTGGAAATCGCGCAACCAAGACTACGTCAGATGGAACTATTTCGGAACTGTTATGAGACGCTTGAAAAGAGTGTAAGGGTCGTCTGGTCTATGAAAGAATTCGATCACCAATCATCATCATGACTTCCCAGAGCCTTCAGACTCAAACTGCAGCCAACTACCAACTACAGCCTGCACAGTCAAAGTCGCCTAATTGCATTTTTCATTTTCATCATTTTTATCCGTGCCTTGGAGCCTCCCAATCAGTACGTTCAGTGGGCACAACAGGTATGGATGCCCAGTACGGCCAACGGAACTCAAATCGATCAAAAACACCAAGGGTTTCTGATCCTCCTGGCATCCCATCGTCACGAGGCAACGATGCGATTTGAGTGATGATGCGCTGCTGTTCCTGAGCAAAGTTGTGGGGTTGATGATGAAGCGCTTGAGCAGGCCCAAAAGTGGTACCAGAAGAGACCAAAAAAAAAAAAAAAAAAAAAAAAAACATGCCATCAAATTCACCGCTCAGCACGTTTTATATCAACCCCATTGTTCATCCTCACCAACTTAGACGGGTTTTCTCGCAAACGTATTCCACAACCCGTTTCCAATCAATCATTTAGTTACAAGGCCATGACGTGTCGTTCACGATGGGGATGATGATTGTCGCCAATCCGCATGTAATTGGAGCACGCTATTGCAGCCAACGTGAGTCCTGCTGCTGCTAGTCACCTGTTTTGACTAAAAAACCGTTTGATTTTTTTTTTGGCACTCATGCATTTATCAATCGAGAACAAGGTCGGTCTGCCGGTCGGTCGGTCGGGTCGCTGCCCCTGAAACCTTTGCCCGAGGACCATGGCATGTGATTGACAACAACTTGTTTTCTGGGGACTTGAGCTTCTAGGGCTCGGGTTGCAGTTCCGGACCCGACAGGCAGTATTACTTATTTTTGTTTCTTAATTTTCATCAACCTGCAGCCGCCAGGCCCGACTCGTTTTGAATTGAGTTTTGGCCTTCCTCTCTCGACTTGAATATCATGCTTTGCTTGCCATTGTTATCGATATCTGATATTCGGGTTCCTCGGCCAAAGTTCTTGCCACCGGTCCCGTTCACTTTGGGGAACTATAGGAAAACAAGGTTGACTTTAGACGGCAAAATGGGTGTGAATTTAGATGGGTATGGGCGTGAATTTAGAACAAAAGGGCGTGTAAATAGCATGCCCCAGGTTGACTTGGGTTACAAAAACACGAGAGTGGAATAAAAAAAAAAAAAAAGTCTTTGGAAACGCGCAACAAGTCACTTTCCTTATTCGGGACCCCGTTTACGACAGATGGACCAGCCGCGAAACCAAACGGGTGGCGTCGAGGGACCTTGCGACTGCGAGCCTGCTGCGACTGTGACAATCAACCATCAACCGTGATTGCTGGATAAGCTGTGGATTGTCACTAGTTGACATACTTTCAGTAACCAAGTGAGAGAATGATACCATAAGCATGTGGAAAGCTGAACAAGCTCGCCCAGCGCTCAGTGTTACAATCGGCGAAGAAGGCGAGTTTCTGTCACGCGTTGGTCCTTGGCTTACAAAGAAGAACGGCGACGCAACGCTTTTTGACACAACGTTTTTTTCATTTCATTTCATTTCATTCAGTTTCTTGATTGAGTAATTCTCAATTGATTGTTGATAACGATGGGCTATCACAACAGAATTGTAAAATATAACGTGTTTTTTATTTTATCAATCATCGATCAATTGAAGGATTCTTGTTTGTTGCATCCTGAAAAACAGCCCACAAAACGGCTTTTTTTTTATTGTTCGTTTGATTTCCGGTTTGGAAGGTTATTGTTTGCATTTGTGACGCCAAACAATATCAACACCCTGGATATTTTAGTATCACTGCCCTTTTAACCACTGACTGATATTTGTAAACCGTCGTCGTCACCTTTCTTGTGCTTGTTACTTGTTTCCAAGTCCCTTCTGTTTTCAAACATGTGCTTCCAGCTGGCACTCTACACACATTAAACTCTGGTTACTTCTACAGATATTCACATACTACAACCTGTTTCCGCACTTGGACTCGTACGTTTGATTGACAGTTGCACAAAACGAGAGCTACCTAGGCCAACCACCCACGTTTTTCTACACCCGTAGGAAAAATACGAATCAATTGTCTTGTCTATCGGATTAATGATCAATAACTACTGTGAAACAACAATCACCAACAGTGCCAAAAGAATAGCGAGAAAAGCCACGTTTTAAAAACCATTGCGTAGTAATGCGTAGCAATGAGTGGTACGCGTGTTTACGACGCAAGTATCGAAGGTAATATAAAGGAGTGCTTGCAATTCAGCAAAGGGTTGTCTTTTAAAGCTACCACGAATGTTAAATTGGTTTCAAGGCCATGATATGTTCATAAGCAAACTTGGTTGCAAACCGGTCGTAGTACATGTCTGATTGTATGTAGCTACCGGGTCGAGGTCCCGGCTGGTTCTCGGTCCCGCGCTAGCACCCGGGCCCCTATGAAAGCTGTACCGACTGGGCTGTACCTCCTAGTCCATTAATATTCCGGTTGTTCTTTCTCCAGTTCTTTTTTTTTTTTTATCAGAGTTTATCTGCGTCGGCTATTTTTATTGTATTTTGGGGCAAGAATTCGAATCCAAAAATTTGTCACGTCAAGTTGCACCTTATTGTGTATTGTTACTGGGTTTGAACATTCAAGAGCCACTATAAATTTTTTCTGTTTCAACTGGCAACTTTTGCAAGGTGATTAGAATGCGTTCCCGGCCACTGAAAAAAGAGCGTAGAATTGGAAAACCCAGCAGCTGGAAAGTCTGGAATATGCTTGAAAAGTTTCAACTAGCTGGCTGATTAATTGCTAGTGGGCTCTGAATAGTTGCCATGATTGTCTGACTAGCACTCATCTCTGGTTTAGAAACGCCAGCTTGGCCGTCATTTGCCAAAACACTCCGCAACTAACTAACTGGTATATCATTGATGAACTCAATTCATGGACACTTCTTATTGCCACCACCTTGGTCGCTGGTCGCTACTCCTCCAAGTTCC
>JAJMHN010000145.1:8940-49879 GCA_030566025.1 Geotrichum cucujoidarum
AAAAAAAAAAAAAAATACAACCTACCTTAAAAAGTCAATCATAGTATTATAGCAAGTTTATATAGATGAAAAAAATACTAGACCAATGCCAATGTAAGTACATTCTTTTTGTTTTACAAACTCATGTATTTACACACGCGTGCTTGCTTTCGCCGCCGTAAATGTTGCAGATCAATTATCATTTCAATATTGTTCAAATTTAAATAAATATAAAAAGGGGGCCCATGCCAAAAAACTAGCCTGCTTTCACCCGTATGCGATGATGATGATGACGATGCTGTTGTTGTTGTTGTTGTTTAGCTTCGAGCGGGCGGTTCGACGGCCATGTTTTCCAGCGCCGCGATAGCACGCCGGCCCTCGCGCTCGAGCATGGCGACCAGCGCCTCGCACTTGCTGCGCAGCGCCCGCTCGCCCTGCTCCGCCAGCACGTCGACCCACTCCCGCACCGTCTTGTCCAGGTGCGCGCCGCCCAGCGCCTCCTCCAGGAACTGGGGAGGCAGGACCGCATTGGAGTCGTTCTCGTTGTTGTCGCCGTCGGTGGAGGCGAGCAGCTCAAACACCATGTCGGGGTCGATGCCGGCCCACTGCGTGGTCGATGACGCGGCAGTGGCCTGGCGCGCGGGCGAGGAAATGGTTTGTTTGACGGGCGTGCCCGCCGAGACCTTTCTCGGTTTGGGCGCGGCCACTACCGCCGCTACGGGGGCGGAGGTCTTCTTGCCGCCGTTCGGGGTATGCCGCCCGTCGTCGTCGACGACGTACATGGCCGGCGGTGGTGTCCGGTTGCGCACATGGGGCGACGTGTCCCGGAGCGGAATCTTGCCTGGCATGGGCAGCTCTGCCGACCAGTTGTCGCTCCCCCCGTGGTTGTGGTTGTTTTCGTAGTCGTCGCCATGGTCGTCGTCACCGTAGCGAGCGTCCTGCATTTCTTCGTCTTCGTGGCCAGACTGCTCCGACAGCTCGTCTTGAAAGATCTTGGGCGACGGCTGGGGTTTGGACAGCCAGGGAGACTTGGGTATTTCGCGGGGTTTGGTCTCGGGCGTGTGTTCTTTTTGTTGCAGTTGTTGGTCTTCTTTTTCTTCCTTAGGAGAGAATTGTGCTGGCATGGATTTTCCAGCTGGTTCGTCCTGTGGGGATAGCTTGTTACTGGCAGTTTCGGCTTTTGTTGCTTCAATAGGTTTGCTCGGAGGCAGTGGCAGCGGCCTCTCCTCTTTCTTGACAGAAACACCCTTCAAGTCAGGCTCACTGAATGGCAGTGTGAAAGATGAGCTAGACTTTTTATTTGGAAAGATATCTTGTTCAAGGACGCTTCTGGTAGACGACGACTTGGAAGAAGGTCGAAGCGGTTTCCGCATAATCATTGAATCGTCATCTGAGCTGTCATACTTGGTCGACGCGTCACCTTCCTTCATGCTCTGAGATCTGGAAACATCGACCTTTTGAGTTTCTGGCTTCACTTGCACACTCATTGTTTTCTGGAGCTTTGATTTTCTATTAGAGTTGGTTGGTGCTGCCGCGTCTTCCATGTATCCTTCAAACCTAGAGACCTTGGCAAGTACAGAGCCCTTGGAAAGCTCTGATTTTGGTGCCACTTTGGCGGGAGGAGACATGAAGGATTCCAATGTACTGCTCAATGAGTTGCTATTTGTCTTGGCTCCCGAGAAAAGTTGGTCGTCGTCTTCAAACGCGCTTAGACGCATTTTAGCTTTTTCCTTAGCGGCAGTGTTTGTAGCTGCTTTCTTGGACTGTCGACCTCTCTTCTTGAGTGGCTTTGACGTAGTAGAGGCGTCGCTGTCGGACCATTCGCTCACACTTAGCTTCTTTGTAGATTTCTTTGCGGTAGTCGACTTCTTTTTGCGCTTGTTTGAGGTGCTTGTCGTACTGGCAGTGCTAGCAGCACTCTCGTATCCTTCAGAGTCTGAAACATCGATAATACGTCTGGTCGCGCTTTTGTGGGCTTCTTCAGCGGGCGGTGCGTTGTCGAAAAACATGCAAGAAGGGCTGTGGTGTTTGTGTTCTTCTAAAGGGTCGTCATCTTTTTCCCAGCCGTCTAAACCGAGATTGCAATAAGGACACACTCCGTAGTCTTCGCCAGATTGGTTGGGCCAGTAGTAAAAACCGGCTTTGGCCATTCTCTCACTTGTGGGAGCCCATCCCTTTTTTGCGTCGTGTGGCCATACTGACGTGCCCATCAACATGATTGTGGAGGCAGATAGGCTCTTAGCGTCTGCGTCGTTGTAATTCTTGATTGCCTCTTCCAATTCGTCGTTTGAAAGAGGGTGGTAAAATGTCTGTAGTCTTGCACCAAGCACGGGGCTCGAATGAGGGTCGTGGTCCTGGTCGTTATCCCAGGGCTTTGACTGTATCATGGCAAGCGGACAGCTCGCGCAGTTCTCAATGTGGACCTTCAACGGGTCATCTTCAGGCTCCCAGCCATCAATTCCACTGCCACACAGGTAGCAAGTGACCAGATCTGTTCCATACTCGGTCTGAGCCGGTGTGAAGTAGAAACCAACCTTGGCGACAGCGTGGGCGGTGGGTTGAGCGTGAGGCCAGGTTACTTTCCGGCTGCGGGCTTTGCTACCAGCCATGCGAGCCCCGCTGAAAGTCTCCAGGCGGGTCTCAAAGCCATGGTATGATTTCTTGCGTGTAGTCTTGACCATGGCCGGGGGGAGTCGAGTCGAGATGGTGGAGGAAGGCTGCTGCGAGTGTGGGCAAGAAGAAGGTCCTGGCCAAATCAACAAAACCATTGTTTACCTGCCCTCAAACAAGTTGCCATAACAACAAACACGTCCCAAAGCAGTAACGCGCGGCTTTTCCAAAATTACCCGAAACGGCAATCGCGGCTGGGACTTCGAAATTCCACGCCAAAGCAAAAACCGCGCGGAGGGCCCAAAGTCCAAGCCCAAGTCCAAGCCCAAGTCCAAGCCCAAGTCCAGGTCGCAGAGGCATCAAATGGTTGGTATATTCACTAGGTATGTATCACTTTATGTTAGCCGACTCGCGCACGACTTTGCTGACAGGCATGTGCTGGCACACCCAGTTCTCGTCCCGCAGAAACTGGCCAAAGTCCTTCGCCAGCCGCGGCACCTTGGCCAGCACCGTCTTGTACGGGGCCTCGCGCTCTTGGTACTCCCGAATCACCTGGCCGTCTGCAAACTCGACAAAGAGACGTGTGTCGCGGATGCGGAAGAGCACGTCGTCGACTCGGAGGAAAAACCGCGACAGCACCAGCATCCGCTCTTTCATGACCCGCACCTTGACCCGCAGCACCACAATGCCGTTATCGCCTAGCTCGTCCTCGTATAATGTGACGTCGTCAAAAAAAAGAATCTGGTCTGGCCGCTTCAGCTTGTCGAGTGGGATTTCTACAGTTGTGTCGGTTTGCAATTGGTTCGTGCTTCCGGTCTCTTCTCCCTTGTAGCTCGTAGTGTAGGTCCAGTCAAAGGGTTTGACGATTCCCTGTATTTCTTCGTGGCAAAGCTCTGCCGTGTTCTCACGAGACTTTTGCCATTCCTTCGAGTAAGCCACTGAAAGCAGCCCATCGCGCTCGCCGGTCTTGTCCACAAGATCGAGAGCAGGTAGCGTCGTGAACTGCAGCCCCCATCCTGATGGTTTGTGCTTCACAGCAACGTAATTATTGCCGAAAATCATTTCAGGCATTGGAATGCCAATGTCATCGGTGGCCTTGTCGATTTCGCCAGATGACAATATCGACGTCTTGCAAGTCGAGATCTCCCAGTCGCCGTTGACGTAGGACGCTTGCGACGCACGGCCGGGTGTGGATGGTGGAGGGGGGCTCATGGTTCGGATGTGTTTTGGTGGGAGAGAAAAGTCGGGTTCTTTTGATCCACCATACTTGAAACATCATGAAAAACTAAAAAGTTTTTGTTCCATCCACCAAACCTGTGCCTGGGCCCCATCAACAATGAAACTCACGTCAGAATTACTAGCGTCAGCACCGTCCTATATCAATCCAGTGAACGACCGTGAACTGTTCCTCAGAGGTAAGTTGTTTGAGCTTGTACCATCCAAGAGCACGCGTTAGGTGCAACATGCTAACAAGCACAGGCCATAACATTCCCGTGATTGAAAACTTGGGCGTTACAAAAGATCAGAATGACAGTATAGACCTCACAGACAACTCGATTCGCGTTCTTGGAAACTTCCCCAAGTTCACGCGGTTACGAACGTTACTGCTGGCGCAGAACCGAGTCTCACACATTCAACCAAACCTTTCACAAAACCTGCCGCGCCTTGAAACGCTTGTGCTCAGCGGGAACGCCCTTGCAAACCTCGCTGACCTCGAGCCTCTTGCCGACTTTCCAGAACTCACATACGTGTCACTGATTGACAACCCAGTAACAAGCAAAGACTTTTACCGAAGCTGGGTCATTTGGCTCAACCCACATATCCGCTTTCTTGATTTCCAAAAGGTCAAAGACGCCGAGCGGTCTCAAGCAAAGGAGTTGTTCGGCCCATCGCGCACAGAGCCAACGAGTCTGGCTACTCAAATACTGGGCAACAAGTCGTCTGTGGCACCATTGACTTTCGACGGAGGCAACGAGCCAGCAGCTACATCTGCTCCTGTTCAAAAACTGACAGAAGAAGAGCGAGAAAAGCTCAGACAGAGTCTAAAGAAAGCAACCAGCATGGCCGAAATCCAAAGGATTGAAAAGTTGCTTAAAGCCGGTGCATTTTAGATTAGTATAGACACCAACTTTCCATGTATAATTTCTACAATGAGTTTCATGATTTCAATATTAATTGCAGTGCAAAATTCAGACTAGCCAAAGGGAACGAAATAAAAAACATGAAAAAAAGACAAATAAATAACACAAGCAAAACGTATCGGTTAACTAATCAAAATATCTTTTAACGACATTTTGGTAGCTTTTTCTTTAGACCCATCATTCTCTGTCTCTTCTACAGAAAGCGTGGGTTTGTTGGATCTCAACATGTCTGAAAAGACAGGCCGCATGGTCTTTAACGAGCTGGGTAATGAGCGTACAACACTCACTTTTGGTGTCGAGTAGACGTCATTGTAAGTGCTAGGAGATTTGGCCTTCCAGTAGCAGGCGTGGCACAGCTCACCAGCAGACTCGTCATCCCACCATATAGGCGAGCTTTTCGTCGAGCAATTAGAGCATGTATGCGCCTTGGTGACGACATTCTCACCTATAATGGGCTCAGGCCGGGTGTTGTCACAGGGGAACAACGAGGCAAGTTTCCTGGCGCCAGTTTCCGTGTTTCGTCCCTTCTTGTAAGCGTCGATGTATAGCTGTAAAAGAGTCGAGCCCGTACGGAGATCCAAAGTATTAGGATTGTGCATGTTTGATTGAACTGGAGCATTTGGACAGAGAACCACTGCTTTAGCAGTAACTCTGATACCTTGGAATTCCATGCTCAGTGCAGACGGGGTAGTGACTTGTTTGAGCTCAATCTTGAACTTGTAGTTGGCCTTTTCCGCACAAGTGACATGCATGTTGATTCCACAGTGTGGACAAGTGACACAAGCGCCACTGGGACTTGCACACAAGTTACAGCTCACTGCGCCCAGTTTCTTGATTGTACTAACATTCTCAATGGGCTGTAAGTGCTCAACATTGCCAAAGGCCAGTTCGGAGATCCATATGCTACACTTGACGTGAGCCCAGTTTCCACCAAAAGTTCTTTTGACAGCCTCGGGCTTACCAGTAATGGATCCAAAGAGGGAACTGTCACTGTTACTTTCTTTCGGAGGACACAACACACAGCCATAAATAACACCTACTTGGGGTTTTGCGTCGTTTTGACAAGCATCGCATTTCCAGCTGCCCTTGACAGTATGTCTCACCCCATAGCAGACAGGGTGGATCGTAACACCACAATTCTCGCACTGCAATTGCTCTTCCGAAGCAGTTTCATCCATACAAACCTGGCAGGTGAAGGTTGGACTAGGAGCCACACTAGCGGCTTTAGACTTGGGTGTGCTTTGAGGAGAAGTTTGCGAAACCGCTGAAGAAGAATCTTGATTTTCTGACAAGGCCTGTTTTGTGGTCTTGGGATCTTGCGAAGTGACACTAGAAGAGGGAGGGGTAGAATTGACAACCGGATTTCCCACGGTCAGTGGGAGGGTCTTTTCCGAAAACACAACGGGATCGGGGTTGTGAATGGAGAGCTTCAGCATACCATTGTTGCTTTCACTGCTACCAGGAGCCTCCTGTTTGACCTTTGGTTTAGGGCCTCTCTTCTTTTTCACTACTGGAACCACTTCGTCGCTTGTTTCGTCAGTGTCATTTTCCAAACCTCTCTTCGAAGCCGCGTCACTTGCAACTGCAGAGGTAGTATCGCTTTTGTTTTCCTCAGCCAGTTTGGTAAGCTTCCATCCCTTTTTAGGGCCCGGCTTCTGTCTAACCTTGGGAGGTGGTATTTCCATCGGGGATGGAGACTCACTGGATTGCGAAGAAGTTTCGCTCTCAGCGCGCTTAGCAGGCTTCGGAGGAAAGAACACTGGAGTCTCGAGTTTCACCTTCTTCATTGCGTTTTCGTGAGAGAACCTGTCACTTTCATCTATAATGGCCTGAGCATCGCGTACCAGCTCTTCCTCAATCAAACGCTTGGTTCCATAGCTACCACGCTGGGATTGCTTCTTCATGACCTCCAAGGGGTTTTCCCAGACTATGCCGTAGAGTTTCCAGAGTCGCGCGCATCGCAAACATAATGCAATGATCGGATCTGAGTCTCCTGCGGCTGGAACACCAGGTGCACGCTGCCAACCATCTGAAGTCTGAGTATGGCAGTGCTTGCATACAAAAGAGCGATTTTGCTCTTTTGCTTTTTTCAAGTCATACTTTGCGTCATCAAAGTTGTCGGCTACAGAATCGACAAGCTCGCCTTCGCCTCTGGCGTGCTCAAGCTTTCTCTTGTGCTTGCGGCCTTCATAATTATCCCAAATTTTGTGGCCATTAGGTGTCTTTTTCCAAAGATAGTAGAATCGTACGATATCTGCTGGCTTTTTGGTCTTGACAACTTTGTACACCTCATGCAACTCGCTTCCGTATTGCTTGACACCTTTTTCAAACAAGGCAACTTCGCTAGGCGTTAGTGTAGGTTCCTTTAAAGTTTTGCGAGTAAAAAGCTTGATCTCTTCCGTTGCCGCGTTGGAGTCATATCCACCATCCATATAGGCCTTGAGACAAGCGTCAATATAGTTGGGTGTGTAAGACTCGACCCCGACATCTTTTGCCAATGGGGTTGCAACTTGTTCCAAGAAGGTATCGAACTGGTCACCGGGACCAATCGGGACATTTTCTGGCGTTTTCCACATCAAAGTAGCAGTGTCATCTCCACCTCGTTCAACATAGCCAGCGGGTTTCTCTTGTAGCCAAGAGGGACGATCCTTCTTGTCGAGTAAAAGAAGTTCTGCCGTTTTTTGGTCCCCTTCGTCTTGCGGCAACAACTTGAGTGGTAACGATGCTACTACCTTTTTTGCTATTCTACCTCGCTTCTTTTCAGGCTTGATGCTTTCATAGTAGACAACGGGGTGTCCGGGCCAATCGCCAACATTACACTGATGTTTTAGACCCAAACGAGATGCTGCCCTAGGATAAATTCTGTCATCCATGTCTAGAACATCCTCTATTTTTGAATGTAGACCCAGATAGCGGAACGGCCAGAGTTTTAGCTGGTGTTTTTGTTCAGCTGTCAAATTGTGCGTTTTCGACTTCTCATCAAAAGCTTGAGCAAGCTCCTCTGCTCGCGTCAAAACAGGAGGTGACGTTTCGGCAGAGTTGGACGTTTGCGTGCTCAGTGCGTTCGACCTGGCAGGAGAGTTTGGAGTTGAGGACTCCGGGCTGGGCTGATTCTGCTTCCTCACGTAGACAATTCCTTGATTTTCGCTCATTTTCTGTTCTCTGGCGCGACTGCACGCGGCACACGACCATCCAAAACCCCTGCTTGGCTTTCTAGCCAGTGGAGGGTTGACACAAAGCATATGATAATGATTCGAGCAATGTGCGCACTGTACAGAATCGTCAGGAGAGCACCACTGCACGCACTTGATGCAGTTTTTGGGAGCCGAACAAAGCTCTTTTGCACGTCCAGCCTCAATAATAGCAAAACGGAAACGCTCACACAGGGCACGCTGTGCTTTCTCAGGAATGTTGATAATTTTCTCAGTAGGCACAACATCGAAAAGAGACAAAATATACCTATCGAAAAGCTTTTCAAACCAAAAACAGTTAGGTTTGGCCCGGTAGGCAGTCAGGTCTGGGATATGATCTCTGTGAGTAACAGTGCATTTTCCTCGTATGCTTGCAATTGGGCAAATGTCAGAGTTCATTGTGGCGTAGAGTAAACGGGTATCAATAGATTTTCTTTGAATATCCTTGGGTCGATACAGCCAGTTCACCCTAACCATGTAGTGTTCTGCTGCGGTTTTCGAGTGGTCACTTTGAAGTTCGCCAGAAGGCTTGATATTAGGCTTTTCGTCGATTGACGGGTTGGTGGTTTCATTTTTCAGCAGTTTTTGCCCCTTTTTATCTTCTGGCTTGTAGACGAACTCCATGATGCGGGCAATATAATAGGGTTCGCCTGGTGGTTCTGAGATTAAATATATGTGATCTAAATCAAGTTAGTAACGTGCAAGAAATTTAGTCGAATGCAAAATTACCTTCTGGAGAAAAGATGGCTCCGTTTCTCAAATGGAGTGAGTTGTCTGACTCTATCGTTGCACCCTTCAGGTCTAGTAGCGCGAGCCTGCTGGCTTTGGGAGATGTATGAGGCTGCCAGTTGCTTGGGAACGTCACTGACTCCACTGAGTCACGCTTCACTCCTACTACATTCTTCAGGGATGATGCCGGAGGTCGACCTGGTCGGCGCTTTGTGCCATTGGTCGGGGCACCGTTTTTGATTTCTTCTGTCGTGTCAACGTTGTATGGTTCGTCGGCAGATTCATCTTCGGCGTAGTTTATTCGCGACATGCGCCGACGGGAGCGATTGGCCTGAGTATCAGACTCACTTGACGAGCCCATGTTATCGAATGACTTATAGAGTCAAATGGTGGAAATATAATCAAAATGCAAATGTTTTGTCGAATCCAGAAATGCGGATTTTTTTTTTTTTTTTTTTTTTTAACTGGGGAAATTCACCACTTTGCAGTGTGGCATAAGAGGCTGCCAATACTGATGTAAATAGATCGCTTCAAACAAGAAGTATACGTGCTGCTATTTATCTGTGGCGATTTTGCAGAATCGAGGTTTAGGCAGTAACGTGCTAAAAATTAAGTAGATATCTTTTGTAGCAAAGCTGCCGACATGAAATTCAAGTGAGTTAGAAATGAAAAAGATTGGGAGGCAGCAAATTAAGGAATGAAATAATTATTTCCTGATTTTTTTATAAATTGAACTGTAATAGCAAGAACCTGACTAATTTATCAGGTGCAAAGCCCAGGAGACTTGGTCTGCGTTTCCCTCAAAGTTCCTGGGATAAATACTGTCCGCGAGTCAAGATATTAAGAGAGTTTCATTGGATACATGGCTTTTGAAGCAATCACTTGAGTGCTATCAGCAGCTAACAAGCAAGCTATATTTTCAGCCAATGTAACCTAAAATAAATACTACAGGGCAGCAAGACTAAGCTCATTAACATCAAGTGTGACATTTTCATCCAAGCCAGATGACTGCCTGTGATGCGAAGATAAAAAACCCGTGATACCGATTTTGTTGGAGCTTCTTGCTGAAACCCTAGCCATGCCACAGAAAAACAACACATCCAGCCTAGGCCCTAAATGCCCAAGCAGACACATTTTCCTCAAAAGTGAACGTTACTAGTTACCACTCACTAAACAACTGCAGTATTAATTACTATATATTATATCTCTTCTACAGGTTTCATGACTCTATATTTTTCTCAGTAGCCACATCCAGCGTCATGGCCATGAATTCGGACAAGTTCATGCCGTGCGCTTTTGCTAGTAAAAACAAGCTTGCAACCGATGATTTGAGGTGCTCGTCTATAGCCTTGCTGTTTGTAAGTGGCGCCGCAGAGTCAAACTTTGCAGCCGGCGAGCCAGAGATCCTCGAAGGAGATGGTTTGGTGGGCGAGGGTGAAGGTGGGATGATCTCGGTTTCTTCGCGACTTGCCGGCTGGGGCTTGGAAACAATAGGGGAAGCTTGAACTTCCACATTGCGGGACGCCAGAGGTGACCGTCCGTTGAAGTATGGGTTTTTGGTGGCACCTGCACTAGGCGTGCGAATTGGTAGAGGGCCCCTTTGTGTTTTAGTACCCGACTTGACTACAGGTGCAGGAGTGGGACCACGGCTTGGAGGGAATGCGCCAGGCCACACTGGCGAAGGCGACCGCGACAAGTCTTGCAAAGGAGGCTCTGCCCTAACAGATTTCCATGCCTCATGGAGGATCTCGGGAGAAGATGGAGCGGAGTGATCTGCTTCTTCCTTGAAAGTGTCTGGAGTGATTGTTTCGTCGATAGGAGTTGCAGGTACTATTTGGGCATGTCGAGGTTGAGGTTGAGCAGGGTCCATGTGATAATTGTTTGGAGAGACAAAAGTGCTTGGCTCGTCGTCGTAGCCCTGTTGCTCTAGCTCGACAATTCGGCGAGGGGACACTGCACGCTCTGTATAAACTCCAGCTGGAACCTCTGAGTGGTTGCTTTCGTCCTCATCTTCGTCGTTGACCGTTTCCTGACTATTCTCAGAAAATTCGTCGTCGCCCTCAGACTCTGGAACTGTTCTGGGAAAGCTATTAAAATCATCAAGAGCAGCAGGAGCCATTTCTGACACTTGACTAGCTGGTGTAAAGCTGGGGGTAGGGTTAAACGGTGGCGTCATGCCAGTTTGAACTGATGTAGTCTGTGACATTGGAGGAGAAACCAGAGGGGTCTGGACGGCAGGTTCTCGCATTATGGGAGGAGATGCCAATGCAGTCTGAATTGGCTGGAAGCCTAAACCCTGTGGCTGACTTTCTGACCGAGGAGATTCTGAAATGAAGTTGTATGGTTCAACCATTGTCGCATTTGTAACCACAATGTCAGGTAGAGGAGCCACGGGCACTTTTTGCTCTACCGAGATACTATGCTGATGGCTAGCTGCGTAATGGGCATCGGCCGCGATTGGCGTGTTTTCCCAAGCGCCATTCTTGACTGCAACACCTTCAGTGCAAAGGAAAAATCCGCTCAAGAGCCACTTTTGTTGCTCCACGTCCCAGATAGAAACTACGTGGAGTACACTGTCGGGAAGATTGAGACGCGCTGGTTTTGCACCTGCCGCACCACCTCTATGACCGTACTCGGTAGTTTCTGCAACAGGTCGTGCCCTAAAAGTCCTTGCCTTGTGAAGGGTCAATCTAAAAATCACATCTTGGTCCTTTCTCAAGTAGTATTCGGCATGCTGTGTTACTTGAGAATTGCTAGCCCATTCCTCAGCGAGCTTCAGTACGTAACGCGTCGAATGCTCCAGGGGCGCAATGTACATCAAACTGCCAGGCGCAAGGTCAATCATTTTAGTTGTCCGCGGCTCCCAAGCAAGTGTCTCGATCCACTTGGTACCTGAACCAGGCGTTGAATTGCGTGAGTTGCTGTACGGAGGGCGGTACTTGCGCGCGCGGCCATAGTAGTCCCTGTCCATTGAATCGTCATAATCGTCGTCGTTTGTCGGAACTATGGGCACCGAATTGGTCATATCTGAGTCGCTCCCCAGTCGTAAAAGGGCATAGCTACTTAGCTTGACGCACAGTGCCGACGACGGTCGTCCTGTTGAGTAAATGTCGCGAAAGAGGGCAGTTAGAATGTCCTTGCTCGAGTGTGTATTTCTGTAATTGTAATCTGCAAATGGCATTTGCACAGCTCGCGGCTGGGGCCTGGAGGGCACAAACGTTGAATTGTCATTGCTCTTAAAGGCGGGTTGGTGTTGGAATTGCGAAGAGGTTCTTCTGCTGGGTGGATTCATGTACGCCCCGATACCAGGGTTCGCCATTGAGGCCATGTTGACAATGGAACAAACTTGAAAAAAAAAAAAAAGTAGAGCTTTGAGGCAGATAATGAATAAGAAATCAGAAGCCAAAAACCTGAATAAACCAGCTACATTGCTGGGTCTTGAAATTCGGTGCAACTTGACTATCTTCAGGGCCTTGAATTTGAGATCCATCCAGAATTATTACGGGAGGCTGGGACTGGGTAAGGGTACACGCACCACGATATGCAGTGCCTTGTGGAGATCAAACATCTACTTACTTATTTACGCTTTGAAACGCCGAGACGGAGGGACAGGCTCATGGAAAATGATGAAAAATGTTGGAAAATACTAACAAAAAAAACGAGACTAATACTAAAACAATTGAAGTAAATGAATAACGGAAAAAGGCCGAAACAGTAGACAAAAAACGACAAATGTTTCATGGGCCTCTGTTCTCTTTCTTTCTGCCATCATGATTGACGAACCAACGTCATTTATCGCATAGGACAAACTTAGGCAATCAATGCCCAACTGCTAGCAAGAAGAATAATGACAACAACGGCAGTGATAATACCAGCACCAGCTCTATCCTTCTGCTTAATGTCAAGCGAGGGAATGGCACTGGAAAGACCAGAGTTAGTACCAGCACTTCCGTTACCCTGGGAGGTACCACCGGTGGTGCTGGTCAAGGGACCGGGTCTAGTCCAAATCAATCGGTTCTGCAGAGCTTCCAAAGCACTCATTTGTTCACCGAGACCGTAGACACCGTCCCAAGTGCCATTGCCCCAGTTGAGACCGCAGGTATGGCCATCGGTACCACCAGAGCATGAGCTGAGCACACCAGCAGTGGTGTCAGCAAGGTAGGACTGGATTTCCTCGTTAAGAGTGGGAGCCATCAAACAAGTGAGACCCAGGAAACGAGAGAAGATACCCTTGAAGCTACGCTCGTCAGTGTTGCACTGGTTGGAAGGCTGGCAAGCGGCCTCGTACATGATGTTGGTTCCCTGCATGAAAAAGACCTTGGCACGGCCCCAGATGTGAGTAGAACGGTTGAGCCAGATCTCCTCGTTGGTGTGGTTGTACATGTAGGCAGCACCACTCATGAAGAGACCAGAGTTGTAAGTCCACTCGTAAGGAGAAACAGTAGAGCAGTTGTCAGTAACGTAGGCACCATCGTACACGGGCCAGGAGTCACCGTCAGTAACAATGTAGTCGTGCTCCTCAGCCCAGTCCCAGACCTTTTCAGCCCACTCGGAGTAAGTTTCGTTGTCGGTGTAACGGTAGAGGCGTGCAGCCATGTGGAAGAGACAACCGTTGGACACTGTGTTTTTATAGTCGTAACCATTGTTCCAGGTGAAAATTTGCCATCTCAAGCCACCACCACAGCTTTCAGTGTCCCAACGAGATGCCATGGTGTTGAAGACGGCTTGAGCAAGGTAAAGCCACTGGGGTTCGTTGTCCGCAGGGTTGCTGAAGTTCTTCTCTGCCGCTGCCATGACGGTAACACCCCAAAAGCCCTGATCGTCATTTCCCTCAGTCGTGGTCTGGTTCGAGGGAATGTAATCCCAGTTGGTACCGACCTGGAAAAGGAGGGACGTCTTGAGAATGTCGTTGTAGGTGTCGTTGCCAGTATAATACCAGTAGTCGAGCATGGAACCCCAAGCAGCACCGGCTTCCCACCAGTAGTAAGGGTTGGAGAACATACCGGGGGTCTGACCGGTGTCGTTACCGTTGTAGTAGTCCATGAGACCCTTTGCCAAGAGGGCAAGACCAGAGTTGATGGAATCGGTGCTGGTGAAATCAATGTCGATGGCAGCAGTTGCTTGAGGAGCAACCAGCAGCAAAAGAGAGCAGCATAGTGCTGTGAACGAACGGAACTGCTTCATGGTGAAGTGCAGCCTGGTAGCCTTTTCGGAAAAAGCTGGAACAAGGCCGGTGGTGTGTCGTCGAGGATTACGGGTGGAGGAGTGGAAAGAAAAAAAAAAAAAAAGTTAAAAATAAAATTGTTAATAAAATTGGTGCGTTGCTTATTATCATTATGATGGCTGCGCAGGGCCAGAAAAACAGGGCTAAATACAGTAACGAGCAAGAGACAAACAAAGAGGGCTTTCAGTAACAAGCCCAGAGGAACGCGCTGGTCCCGCTACGGGAGCAGGATTAGCGGCCTTCGACGGCAGAACCAGAAGAGCGCAAAGACCTGGGGCCAGAAGCACAACACACGCGTACAAGACCCGCGTGGGAATGTTTGTAAGGCCAAGGGGGCGGCTGCACAGCCCAGAACACGCCAACCAGGCCCATGAGAAGTCAGGACCTCCGGAATGCCCACCTTTCAAGGCATTTCAAGCGAACCGACATAATACTTTGCGCTTTTATTACTATTTATTCCATTATTTATTTCCTGTCAGTCGGAGCGTTTTGAAGTAATTCCTTCTTTACAGAAAAGAAGCTTTTGATGCCAAGTCAGGCTCGGCAATTAATGCGCCCTCATGCTCCAGCGTTCCCGTTTCAGAGCCGAGCCTGGACAAGAAAAGCCTAGACCTTGGATGGACCTTGTCTTTTAATACCGCAGAAAACAATAGGATGTTAGAATAGTTGGAGAGACAATCAGCTCGCTTGCAAAGCTATGACGGCGTATAAATAGGCGAACGCCATACATGAGTCAAGATTACTGTGCGCACTACGTAATGGGCTAAACTTTACAAGAGATCAGGGAGCCCGCAACAGCAACAACCTCAATTACATACGTACGTCTCGGCTCTGACTGGCTTAACACAATAAATCAAGGAAACTTCCGGCGCTCTCGCGTCAATACAACTCCGACGAGTGCTTTGCAGCCACCTGTTCTGATATGAATGCTAATTAGCGACATTTTCAAGCGATTAAAATCAATAAATTAATATATAGTAGTTAGTAAGACAGTTGAATACACGAAAAGACAATATGAGAGGGAATAATAAAAAAAAAAGATTAAATTAGAAAGTTTGTGCTTGACACAAGGCTTAGATGGCGGCGCCACTGAATTCTTGTTGACTCAGGTACTCACTGGCAATGTTGTCACCATGAGCCGCCGCCTTTGACATCCAGTGCTTGATTACGCACATTCGGATAGGATCCAGCTTGTCCCTATCTTCGTTTGACCTGTAGTCATCCAGTACAGCAGGCGTGAAAGTATCGCTCAGCTTGGCAAACGGAGCCAAACAGATTGGTGCAACGTGGGGGTGCGAGAAATGCATGATGGCCAGCTCTCGCTGAGCCTCCGTGTCGCCTTCTTTGCTCGCAATGGTCCAGAGTTGGGCACAGTCTTGCAAACTCCACTGTGCCAAGAACGAAGCGTCCATATCAGGATTGATCATGCCGGTCGAATACTTGAAGACTTCAGAAGCAGTCTCGGTCACAATGCGAAGATATTCCTCCTTCAATGACAGTGCTGCCAAACTCACATCCCAAAAGGCCTTGCCCATGTCAGTCAAGTCCAGCACCCGAGAGGGCACAAAAGCAGCAATGAACTGCAGGTCTCTGAACAGAGTGTGATACTTGTCAACTTTTACGCTTTTAATAACACGGCGAAGTTCTTCTGCGATAGCGTCAGTGTTGGGGCCAGCCAGTGACCCACGCGTGTTGTGGCCAACAGTAAAAACGGCAGAACCGTTTAGCATAGGCGAAGGGCAAGGAAATGCGCCGGAGGAGATCCTCTTGGCCTCAACTCCGGCAATGGCCTCGCTTAGACAGGTTATGGCAGAGAGACTGTTTTTCCTACTGACAGTTCGAGTTTCAGTCCCCAATCGGGGGGTTGCAGCTGCAGCAGCGGCGGCAGACTCTGATGAAAATGAAGGCATGTTGGAGTGCACCCTATGAGATCTGCTGGGCACCGCTGAATGAGACAGCGACGATACAACTAGCCGCACTAGCTCGTATAATGTCAAAAGTTTACGCATTGGAGAAGGATGAACTGAGAGCTGGATGAGCAACTTTTTGTATGCCTCCTCGTATGGAAACTTTGACTTTGACGGAATCGCTTGCGGAGGGGGTGGCGCAGCACCATGGTTGTTGAGTGAGCCGTAGTTTGGAGAATCAGTCGTCTCAGCCCCGCGCAAACCGGATCGGCTTTCTGACGTCGACGTGGGCCTGATACCCCCAGTCTTTGGTTTGCAGTTGTTGCTACAAGTGCGTGCAATTCCAGCCTTGACAATTGGCGTTTGCAACCAATTGTCCGTTTCGCATCCTAAATCAAGTTAGTTGTACCATTCATAGTACGGAAAAAAAGAAAATACTACTCACCTTCAGACCATTCATCGAGGCCAATGTCAGTGTAGACAAGACTGGTTAGTCGTATTTGCAAATCAAGCACAAACTGATTGAGTTCTTCGCGCTTTTGGTCTGTTTCCTGCCGGTTCGACTCGTCCATGAAGGCTGGGATACCCGTATCTTCTATTTCGGAAAAGTGGGCAGTGCCGGAGCCTGCATCACTAGCAATCTCATTCAGACTGCGATTACGTCGATGGCCATACTGGTCGTTGGACGAAGAAGGCCGGTCAAGGCCAGTGTCAAAATATGTTTCAGAAGACATGCGTTTACTGCTCAAATCTAGGGAAGAGGCAAACATGTCAATGAGGTTGGGACTGGACTTGCGAGATTTGTGGCCTCTTAGACTGTAAGACCTGCTCAGTTCGCTATGGTTCCCGCTAGTAGTTTTAGACCGGGTATGAGACGGATTGAACCAGTCAATCGAGATGCAGTCAGTGGAACGTCTGCGACTAGAAAAGTCAGCGTCAGGATCAAAATTCGAGCTGTGGTTGTTCCCAGTACTGTAAAAAGTACTTTTAGAATTGCTAGACCTCTCAAGTCCTTCCACCTCAACAATCATTTTCCAAAGATCATTTCTGAATAGCACACTACTCGTTAGTAGTGATTGACCCCGGTTGCGTCGTCCACCCCCGGCGTCGCCAATAACGCGTTTGACCAAGTCATCGACTTCGCACGAAAACCGGTGAATCCGTTCTTCTCCTGTGCAGAAATTCTGTATCTGCTGACCATCAAGCCACTTCTTCGTGTTTTCTGCTTCGCGGTCTGATAGCTTGTCAGGCCCAGCAAACTCGAGTGGCGCAAACATGAGATCGTTCAAACTGCTATTAGACATGTGAGACATGGATTGCCGTTTCGTTTGATAATCCCTTTTGGTACCAGTAGTGAAGCGCTTGAACGAGGAAAAAGCACCAGAAGAAGATAGCGAGTTGGTAGAACTGTTGCGCTTCAAAGAATGAGCACGAGTAAACGTGGAAAAAGAGCTAGGCAAATCTCCTGTTTCAGTGCTACCAAGAGGGCTAGTACCTTTATTCAGAGCGTGAGAGACTTCTTTTGCTCTGTTCCACAACGAATGAGTGCGCACTTCTGTAATGTACCACACTTTGGTTCTCAAATCGCTGAGCATAGACAACATCGACTCGCACGAATTGCATGAAAATTGCAAAAACACATAATATGGCTGAAAAATTTCTTCACACTTATTCAAGCGGTAAGTGATGTTGCGAAGCTTCTTTTCCTTGTCTCGTTTCAAGCATCGTATCAGGTAAGAATTGACTTCCATCGACACAGGCGCATATGACAGACTTGAAGGTGACGGAAGTAGTTTCTGCAATGCGTTGGCAGCATTCAAATATTCGCTACCTTGCAGAAAGTTCCCTGCAGCAAGAGCTCTATGACCAGCATCTGTAAGAATGGTAGAAAGGTAAGTCGGAGATGATGGAGAGTTCAATGGCACACCATTGAAGGAGTGTCTATCCTTACTGAAAAAATTCTGTGCGTTCAACGTTGGGTTAGCACCTCCAATCTCTGGCCTACCAGTAATGTAACTGAAAGCGTCAGACGAGTTGGTGCTATTTTGAAATGGAGCCAGCGAGCTCTTTGAACTTCTCAAATTGAACACAGAGGCAGAATTTTCAGACACAAAGTTCTCAAGAGATCGAGTCACGATTTCTGCATACACACGGTACCCAGATGCAATAGGCGACTTTTCAAACTCTGTGAAAAAAGAAGGAGAGTGATCGTCATGAGCCTCGGGTGTAAACGAGCTCTCTGGGTCATCATAAGTTTTTGAAAACTTGAGAGGACCGCCATCCAAGTTTTGAAAGGGGGTGATCTTGTTCACAATAGACTCTTCGTTGATTTCATTAGCAACATTATCCTCATCCATGCGAAAGACTTGCCACTTTTCGGAAAATGCATGTGGCAGTCTAAAATGCTGCAACTTTTGAGGACGTAGAGTATTAAGGTACTGAGCTGCGCCTGGTCCACGAAATTGCAAGTATGGGAACTTTTTCAGAAGCTCTTCAGCTACTGGCTCGATATCGACACGGATGTCATTCAGATTCCACTCAAACAGTTCATCTTCAGGGCCGAAAATGGGTGTGCTCTTTGAAGACTTGCCGTCTTCCGCAAAATGCATGTTGATTTCGTCAAGGCTTGGTAGACTCTCATTTGGCAAGTAAGTTCCACTACTGCCGCTTCCATTACGACCTGAAGCAGACTGGGCTGAGCCAGAATGTGTGTAGCCATAACAGCTGCTGCTTGAAGATCGGTTGAGCGTGTGTCCTGAGGCACTGGACGTTGACCTTTCCACCTGTATAGGTTTTGCAGACCCTGAGTTGTAACTTGCAAAAGAATTTTTGCGCTGTAGAGCGTAAGATGGGAATAGTGACATGTACAATGTGAGGACATCAGAAGGGCAAAGTACAAGAATTTGGCCAGTGCTATCCTTGCTCCCTCCTGTAGAATCTGCAGAAGTCTGAGTGGAGTCAACTGGTCTCTCGTTATCAAGGCCAAAATTTGAAGCAGACGCGTCAGTGTCAGCAGGGTTATCAACCATGACAGAGAATTTTTTGTAGATTGACAAAATCAGCTCTCTAACCTCTGGAGATATAGTAGCTGCGCTTGAATTCCTGTCGTAAACGATTGTTTCAGCGTAGAACAGTGCTGTCTGGAAAATGGTAATTAAGATTCTATGTCGCTGTTTCTCTGAAATGAAATAATCAGATGCAAGTCCTAGACTCTCTGGTGAATTAAAAAAAGAGTAGATGTACTTGCTGAAAAAGTACTTGAAGAAAATAAAGTTGACAGCTTGCTTGCGAGACTTTGACCCGACCTTGGTAATTACCAATCTTGAGAAATGGATGAGATGAGCAGGGATGGCCTCAGTAGACACGTTGTTCAAGTGAGTGAAGAGTTCAAAAACAGCATCATTCAGGAATTCCAGTCTCTTGGTCTCAAATTCTGCATCTATTAAGCGGAATGAGTTGGAAGACGCCTTACTGTTATGATTTTGCATAGTTGCTGATGTCGTGGGACGTGCAGTTGGTCGCTGTAAGGAAATGAACGAAGCATTTGAGTCAGAAGCGGATGGCGGCTGAACCATGACATTTGTCGCAGTCGTGGCTAGAGTAGCAGTAGGGATTTCAGGCGACGGGTAGGTAGAAGTGGGGGCCGACGAAGTGGCAGGCATGAAGTTTGGGATAGGAGAGCCAAGGCGAACTGGATTTGAAGAGGGATGAAATGGCTGTACTGAAAATGCACTCTGCGTCGACGAAAGCAGAAAGTGGCCATTTTGTAAAAATCCTAGCAGCATGTTCTCGAGGGAAGATAGATGGTTGACAGAACTCAGCGAGACTATGCGTTCGATGATTGCCAGACAAAGCTTGTCAAACCTTTCAGTCGAGGAGTAGTTGTCAAAAATGAAAGCAAGAATAAATGAAAAGTAGTCAAAGCGCTGAGATGCTGGGGCGACTGGCGGGAAAAATGAGTGAAAGATGATGTCTAAAGCGTTACCTCTATGAAGTGTCGTCAAATCTTCAGAAGGGTCACTGGTAGCGGAGATGAAGAAGTTGGAGACATCTGCGTCATTCATGGTAGACAAAGATGCGCAAATGAAACTCGGAGAGGTTTTGATCAAGCCCACAAAAGAGCCAAGCAGCTTGCGGTTTGAAGGCTTGAGTGAGCTCATGAAATAAGACCCTCTATTGCTAAAGTTACTTTTTAATAAAGAGCTACAGAATTCGGTGGACTGGATGTACGAAGAAGCAAATTTCGCAGGATCTGATCTGAACTTTTCAGACAGTGAGACGTAGAGCGTTTGTACCGAAGCTTGTAGGCGATTAACAATGTTGTTGTAAATGAGTAGTTGTATGAGACGAACAGCGGCATCGGTCGCATTGCTGTTTCCAGAAGAGTACTGAATATCCAGTTGTATGAGCGTCTCTATGGGTATTGGTGATTGAATCGAATGAGAAATGTTGGATGGCAAATGGGATTGGAGAGGAGTGCTTAGAGAACTTGGCAGCTGTTGTGATTTTCTAAAGGGACCTTGTGGTTTTGGAGGCTGGTTGATGGAAGATTGTTTGTAGCTCTTTGACGGCGAAGAAAGCGAAGCTTGCCTTTGGCTGTGCCTACTCTGGAAAGATTCCGATGTCGCTGCCATTGATGAAGAAGGATGCAACGCGCTTGGAGTGGTCAAACATCTATAGGCATCTTGAATGGGAGTCGCGGTACTAGGCGGATCAAACAAGTCTTCAGTTTCAGTGATTGCAGTTGAGGTTACTGCACTATTGTTTGGAAAGAGTCGCTGGGCTTGTTGGTACGGCTTTTGTGGAGGCATTGTGGAAGGAGAGGTCTGGGAACCAAATGAGCTCGACAGCGGGTCGCCTGGATTCAGCTGAGATTGAGATTCCGGAATGTAGTTTATTGAAGTAGAAGAGTAGTTGTTGTTGAAGAGTTCCATGTCGTCCGAGTTTCTGTTTACAGAAGGGAGCACTGGTGATGAGGCGGTGGCGCCAGCAGCCATGCTGATTCCCAAGTACCGGGATTCTTGGTCAATTGGTAGAGTAGCAAGCCCAGAGACGGACGTGACACTGGACGCGCCACTTGCGAATGAGGACGCATGATTTTGTGAAGGTGCTTCGATTTTGTCAGGTAGCGAACTGTCTGACTCATCCTGGGTTGCTGAGGACTTGTCAGGGAAGACGAACGTCGACATTCTATGAATGGCAGTCATGTTTTCTGTCATTGGCTGTGTTTGAAGATGTCAGTAGTGCTTCGCGAGCTACAATAGGCAATTCTTTCTTACGTTGGTTGGAAAATGAGGGTTCAAAATGCAGAGTGATAGGTTTGGTTTAAAACGACGATTCAAGGCGAGAGCACCACATTTGCTAGAGTCATGATCGTGGAGTGAGATTTCATTTAAAAGTCGACAGTAGGACAGGAATTACAACTGAAGAGAGTCCGAGCAGCTAAATACAGAAGATGGTATGGAAATGCAATGTTGAAGGTTGTTGAAAGGTGGTGGAAGTAATTTTTTATAAAACACGAAATCAAAAACGTACGGAAAAAAAAAGTAAATAAAAATAAATTTTAACTCTAGACCAAAGTTATGCCCAACTTCAAGCAAGGCAAAAGATCTGAGCCCACTTTTGGGCTGTCAAATGAAACGCCGAGAACGTATGGGGACGAAGTAGAGCCAGAGAACCCAGCTCAATGCGCTGCCAATTGGGTCGGGTGGTTCTTGGACACGTCTGGGCCTATGGCTTCGAGTGGCTGTCAGTGTCAGTGCTGGGACGAGGACTGGCGAAGCTCGCAGTTCAAGCGGTGATCGATTAGAAAAATTCCAGGTCATTTGAACAGCGAAATACGAGAAACAATAAAGCGCGGTTTTGGTGATGTTCACTGGAAAGTAATCTACACGTCATGGGGGTGCGCGTGGACTCCTGGCATATGATTGACTCCAAGTCCATGCCTCTCTTGCCAGTGCGCGCCAGTTCAGAGAATTCAAAGGGCATGGTGGTGATTTAAGGGCCTACGCGTCTTTGTCTTCTGGATCCCAGTGCCGTCTTTTCGCCAAGCCCTGGTCGGGGTCTTTTGACCAGGCACTTCCCAGAGCATTCCTGCGTCGTTCCTCATTCCATCAGAGCTTTGTTCAGTTCTCGTCTCGAGATCCGTGCGGCTGCACCAGCTAAAGCGAGTGCCGGGCTAGGAAGGTGGTTTAGTTCTACATGGATTGGCATCCGCTCGTGGTTATAATGGGCGAACTGTTTGAACAAAGGCCACCAGCGAAACCATCAACAATCAAGAGAGAAAAATGGGCATTGGCATGACATGGCGTTCCACGTGCTGGGCATGGACGGAGGTTTGAGCTTTTGAAACACCGACCGCCGTGTGTTCTTCGCACAGCTGTTTTGCCAGCTTCAAAGTGGCTCGAACGCGCGTTCTCGTGCGGATTCCAGCCTCGTCTCCTGAAACCGTGCAACGTCCGGCAACGGGCTGATCCTTGGGTACCTTTTCTTATTTTCTGATTTGGTACTCCTAAAACGCTCCTTAAACGCATTGAAATGACCTCACCAATGTGGGCTCTAACCACAAGCTGCTGCCATAGGCTTTATTGATCAATCGATACCAGACATCGATCAGTGAGCGTTTTTGACTGTCCACGTCGAGCCTCAGGCACAATGGGGCCATGCGATGCATGGAATATGCCTCAATCCGGCTCAGGGCTCTTGGTCAAGTCAGCAAAACCATACAAGTAAGTATGGGTCATGATAGCGCCTTTCGGTTCTTCAACGTCTCCACTGTTAAAACGGCTGGATCTCACTGCATGTCGAGCGCTAGCGACCCACACGCTGCTTGAAACGTCAAACAACGTCAAGCAATTGCACTGTGATTAAACTTAAAACTAGAGAAACGCATAATACAAGCTCTACGGGGCGTACTCGTAGTCAACACGGCCGACAAGAAACAGGCAATTCATTGTATACTATAAATGAGAAACAAAAACAAAAAAAGAACATGTACAGAACTTGTAAAACAAACACACAAACCAATCGTCATCACTCGTTACTGCCGTTAGGGTGGTTCAACTCGCTTGCCAGCTTATACCTTTTGATTTCCATTTCGTGAAGTGTCTTGAGCTGCTCAAGGGCAACGTTGCTGAACTTGAGCTTTTGATTCAAAAAGTCGACCTCGGCCTGCAAAGCCGAATACTGGCGGGTCTTCTCCTCGACGGTTTCTTTAAGTAAGCGGATGCTATTGGAGTCGTCGCTGCTGGCCCCGCTTGCTTGTACACTGGCAATTAAGCGCTCGATGCGGGCGTCTTTTTCAGCAATAATGCTATCCTTTCTCGCAAGCTCCTTGTCGTGCAATTTACGCACATTGTACAATTCATTTTTGTACTCCAGCTCCTTGTTGCGCAAATTGTAGCATTCTTCGCGGTAGTTGTTGTTTTCTCTTCGCAGCGACGACAGGATTTCATAATTATTGTCTGGCGGCATTACCGACCCATCATTGAGAAAAACAGGCTGTGTCATTGAAGGGCTTGATTGTTGTAGCAGCTCATTCCCACTTCCTGACGAAGACCCAGAAAGACCCGCCCTTTGATTCATCACCGACATGTCACTTGAACGAGGCTTGCTTGATCTCCCATCTTGGTGTCCAGAGTTTTGCGGAGTTGACGAGTTGGTGGGCACCGGTACGGAGAAAGATGAGTATGTTGTCGCTCCTAAATTCCGATGGAGAGGTGACAGAGAGCGAGTTAAAACTGGAGAGAAAAGGTTGCTGCTATTGTTACCTGCATGACCCAGACTGCGTTGTTGCGTCTGCTGAATTGGTGTGTCGGCCATTGGTACCATAAAATCCTTTGAAGGCTGGCCAAGTAGGTTTGGATTATACTGGGAACTGCCGCCATGACCCATAATATCGGAAGAAGGGTGGCTTTGTGGAGTATTGTCGCTTTGGTGTGAATTAGCCATCACTCCTGACGTTCTAGCACGTTTGTTTGCTCGAGGTTCACGAGGAAGACGCCCACTAGAGTGTGTACTTGGTCCAGGTATGTTGTGTGGTTCTGAAGGGGGATGAGACGCAAATGACGTATTTTGACTCGTAGGTGTCATCTCCGACGCGCCCAAGTCCCCTGTAGGATGATCGTCCTCGTCCTCAGAACCACCAGATGAAAGTCCATCCATTTTGCCATTCCTGTAAAGCGCAGTGTGCAGCTTGTTGGCTCTGTCAATAAGATCGTCTAAAGAAGCATCACCAGTGGGCTTTTTGCGGGATCTTAACTTGTTAAAAGCACTTCTTACTGACGTCGCTGTTCTAGGTGGGCGACTATCGTGTTCTGCTTGACGATTGAAGAGCTCGGAGACTGTTTGCCAGTCGTGCTCATGAAGGTTATTGAGGTTTCTTTCGATGGTCGCAATAAGTTCCACCTTGTCCTTAAATGTAAGATTTTTGCGACCTTTCCGTGAAGCACGGGGCTTTTTTCTGCGCATTGAGTTCATGGCATCCAGTGAGCCAGGGTTGTTTGATCCTGTCATGGTCGTATTTTGTAAAGAAAAGGCTCAAAAAAAAAAAAAAAAAAAAAAAAAAAAAGTTCTTGCCTTGTTCGCGTTTCGCAGAATTGTCCTTGTAAGTGTAACAATTGAATAATCAGTCGAGCAAAATGACTCTCCCCTGTCGTAAATAAAGAATAAATTGCTGGAAGTTGGAAGTCAATTGGTGTCTATCGTTTAAATTTATGTTGTGAGCATACTGAGACAGGTATTTGCGCTTTTTGTACTTTTTTCGCAGTTCGCGTCCTGAGCCCTAAATTCTCTTGACTGTGGTCTCAATATTTGCTTTAGTTTACTCCTGTAGTACACAAGTACGTTTTTCAGAAGCCAATCGCCAGCAGGTCGTTCTTGAAAGCGTGTCGAGTATAGACAAATGTTTTGGCGTCGAATTCTCCAGGTTTTTGAAATCTGTGAAAAAAAAAAAACACACCCACACAATTGAAATAGACGAGAGAGAAAAAGCAGTAGCGTGAATAAACTGAAACCAATATCTCACAGTAATACTATGCACCAAAAACACCAGACGCGCAACAGATAATTCTAGATGTATAAGTAACTAGTCCGTTTTCGACTCAAAGTACTAGTTAGATTGGAAATAAGTTGGTGTCGCGAACCTGCAAAAATAAAATCCGACATGGCTTGTCACAATCCTGGGTTAGGTCAAAATATATAGGCGCCTTTTGCTTTCCTGCGAAATGTATGAGCGTTCAGCTACGACTCGTCCAACGATTGATTGAGGGGGCTCGCTGCACTGGCGGGACTGAGACAATATATAGACGCGACGTATATGTGCACTATTGACCGATGGGCCCTTGGGCCCTAGCGGCCGTTTTTTCTGTGCGATTTGTCCAGCATATCACATCGACAATGTTGCGACCGACTATTCCGTTGTATGTACTAGCAAACACTGGATCAAGTCCTATAACTTTTCCAGCCGAGCTACTCTCTTCTGGACTGCACTCTCTCCAAACAAGAATCATTGAGCCTTTATTCACGGTGTCTCAAGCTTACGTCTTTCGAGGTATGGCATTTAGTCTCCATTTTTCTTCAAGCGCACTCTAACATTTGAGATAGAAAAATTCCAGCAATATGGTGGTGCATTCCGAGGCGACTGGCATCATCCAACAGCAGTATGCAACCGACCTGAATGCTTACCTCAAGCGGCTTGAAGATGAGGTCGTGGGGTATATACGTGAAGCTCAGGAACTTCCAACTTTTACTAGCGATACTGCTCCGGCTCAGCAAGTCACGCACCAGCTCAATACAAATGTCGATGCTACAATTCAGCACCATGTCAACTCACAATTGAAGAAGAATGCGCTCATACTCTCAGAATTGGAAAAAGTACTAGTTTTGAGCTCTCATGACTATGAACAACTCGTCACTTCGGAAAACAGGCTTGAAGAAATGACGTCCAAAATGCAATCGGCAACAGAAGTCTTGAAAGATTTGGAATTGCAAATCATGGGAAGTCAAATGAATCTCTCTGAAGCGCTTTCTCAGTTCGATAGAACTGGTATCACCATTGGCTGTACACCGATCGAAACACCAGCTACAAACTTTTATTCCGGTCTATCGAAAGAAGTATCCCAAGACCTAGAAGACTTCAAGAAAAACGCCACGTCCCTAGTGCGCGAGACTTTGGAACATGGTCTCAACGAAAGTGAAATCGTCATCTCAAATTCCCATCAGGCTCTGACAGGCCCCATTATTCCCGTTGATCCAAATGAAATCTCAGACGTGAAGCTGAATTTGAAAGCCATGAAGAAGAAAATTCAAAACATGGAAAGGACTGCGAAACGAACTGTTGATTCTACCGCGGATTTGGAAAGGATTGTTTGTGACTTGGAAACCAGCATGGCCAAAGAGTGTGGTCCAAGTGTCAGTGAGGCAATTTTCCAGGCCCAAAACTCCCCGGCCAGTAATGCCATCCTGGAAGAGCTTGACCGGCAGATTTCCAAGTTTGAAAAGCTGAAATTTGAGATGAGGAGCCCTATTGTTGTCACTGAAGTTGAAAATTTGAACGAAAAAATCGAACTCCTAAACAAAAAGTTCGAGTCCGTATCCAGTGTCCGCATTTCGACGGAAGAGCCAAAATCCAAATTGACATTGAGATCTATTCTTGATAGTTGTCTTGTCGATTTGAGCAGAAAGCTCGACCAAAAGTTTGAGGCATATTCGGACGAGGCTACTGCATACGATTCTCAGTGTCAAAGCATTCTTTCCAGTCAGGAGGAAATAAAAAATGATGTCTCCACGATGCAGAACAAAATTGAAAGCATTTCCAGTCAATACGTCAACTTAGAAGATCAAGTTCAGAACAAAGTCAACAGCATATCCGAATTTCTGGCCGCTGCATACGATGGTAACGGTGAACTATCAAATCTAGAGATCACATCTTTGCACAGTGTATATCTTGAGGCACTGGTCGACAACAGCACTGTTGAGTACTCGCAGGAACACCTCGATCCAAACGTGTCTCAAGATACCACAAAGAGCTCAACAATACTGGACCATTTGTCAAAGCAAATATCTGTGGAAAAGGCTAGGGAAGCTGACATGCACAAACACTTTAAGGAGCTTTTGGATCAATTCCAGATATTTGAGAAAGAAGCAAAAGTCATTAAAGAACGTGTTGACGCAACTGCAAAGAGCAAAGACCTAGACGTTCTCATTCAGTCAATCAAAGATCTGGAAGCGAACCAAGCAACTCTTGCAAATACTGTGGCCTCCATGTCGGAAATCTCTTGCCCTCTTACCTTCAAAATCGGCAGCGAAGAAATTCAAGCAACTGAATACATTGACCGAAAAGTAACTTGTTTGGATGATCGCTGCGTATCTGTGGGCGAACTGGAGTTTTGTGACAAAGCATTCGATATTGCGAAGAGCCTCTGTTCCGGCGTTGAAACGACTTCACTGCTAGCGGATGTGTCGAAAAGAGAATCCACAGTAGAAAAATATGCCGCTGGGTTCCAAGCTATCGACAAAGCATTCAATTACACTGTGGCCACGACTGCTGCCGCAATGAATATGGCAAATCAAATCAAGGGTTTGGCTGACCCGCCATCCTCGGGAACTCAAGGAGCTGCAGACAGTTCGAGCGTTAACCCCTCTCAAGCCGCCACCCAAGAACCGACAGTGGATTTGGCTCAGCTTGCTGATCGGCTCCATGGTTTGGAATCCAAATTCAATCAGGCATGGGACAAGAAACAGGAGTACGACAACTTAGTGAACACCAACGAGTTCTTGAAAGAAATGAGAGAACGTCTTGACACCGGAAAGTTTGAGGATAAAGATTGTCGCTACGAAGTCACGCTGTCTAGGCAAAAACTGGTTGAAGCTAAGCCGTCTAATGCAGCTACTTCTACGGCCAATACGACTACACAAGATGTTCCGGGAGGTCAGGTTCGAATTTCTGGGGACTCTATTACGGGTACCTTGACGGGCCAAGGCTTTTCTGTCCCTCTCTCTGGCCAATTGAGGGCCTTTGTTGATCCGTCTTGTGAAGCTTGCTGCGAAACTGCATCGCACCAGCATTGATTTAAGCTTGGTCCAGGCACTTCAAGGGGCAGCTTGCAAAATCCGACTCTGGTTCCCACATCTCAGGAAGCTGGTGCGGCTACCTCGTGGGGTAAGTAGGTAGATTTTTTTTTCTATTATTGAGTAGTATTCATGTAAGAACCGAGTAGATTATGCTACTCTCTATATTGTTCAAATAAACTTGTCAACATCGTCGTATCCCTTGTTTTTGCAAATCGTGTTGCCTTGAGTCGCGTAAATTAATCGTGTACAATTAAGGGCAGGGGTTCTAACAAGGGCAATGTCTTTTTTTGTGGAATTATTCAGAGCTTCACGCGTTGATGTTTTGCCTAATGCGGAAATAAATTAAAGACCCGACTTGTGTTTATTATTTTTTCCTTGATGGAAATTTCGAACCCTCTCCCTTCGACTTCCTCGTTCATACTTGTTATCGCCAAAGACTGTAAACAACAACACCTTTTGAAAGGCGATTCTTCATCAATTGCTCACGATACAAGATGAATTCAGCAGTGCTTCCATCCATCAACATTGATGTTAATTATACTGAAATTAAAGGTGAGACCAAGAAGATTTTGTGGTTCTCGTCTAGAGCTCCTTTCTAACACACACCAGATGCCCTAAAATCTTTTCTGCAAGAATTCAAGCAAGGAGCTAGCACGTCCACAACGCACGATGTGGATATGGACGAACGCATTGATGACTTTTACACGCGACCAAAGTACATGGACGTGCTGCAAAAGGTTTCAAACAGGGAGCTTGACACCATTTTGATTGAGCTTGATGACGCCAAGGAGTTCTTTGAGCAACGCGACATGGATGAAAACACCAACACCGTCAAGGTTTTGCATGAAGTGTTGCAAAATACCGCTAGATACATTGAACTCTTTTCCCAAATATGCGATGACATTATGCCACCCCCTTCAGTCAACATGACGTTCAAGGACTCAGTTTTGGACGTGATTCTTCATCAGCGCCGCCAGAGAAACGAGCGGATAGCGCAAGAGAACGCCAACAACATGTACAACTCGTCAGACCCCGGTCAAGCTAACCCCATGGCTGCCGCTTTGGATGAGGCTGACATGTTCCCTCCTCAACTTACGAGACGCTACTCACTCTATATCAAGCCTCCTACGAGTACCGGCAAGGAGCCCACCAAGTCGTTTGCTGTGCGTGAAGTCAAGGGTGAACAGCTTGGCCGCTTGATCACAGTCCGCGGTATCGTGACTCGTGTGTCAGACGTCAAGCCTTCCATCCAAGTGAACGCATACACCTGTGACAGTTGTGGAGCTGAGAACTTTCAAGAAGTCAAGTCCAGACAGTTTATGCCCCTTGTGGAGTGCACTTCTCCTCAATGTACACAAAACAAGTCGCGAGGAAAGCTGTTCATGTCCTCTCGTGCTTCAAAATTTTTGCCCTTCCAAGACGTCAAAGTGCAGGAGATGGCCAACCAAGTGCCCATTGGACACGTTCCAAGAACCCTTTCTATTCACCTTACCGGCAACATTGTGAGACAAGTGACTCCAGGTGACGAAGTTGACATTAGCGGTATCTACTTGCCGGCTCCCATGACTGGTTTCCGCGCTATGAAGGCCAGTGCCCTGCTCACAGAGACTTACTTAGAAGCCCAGTTTGTCCACCACCACAAGAAGCAGTACGAGCGCCTTGAGCTGAATGATGTCGCCCGTGAGCACATCATGGAGCTCAATCGCGACCCCAAGATCTACGAAAGATTAGCAAAGTCGATTGCTCCTGAAATTTTCGGACACGACGATGTCAAGAAGGCGCTGCTGATGGTCCTCGTGGGTGGTGTCACCAAGGAAGTCGGAGACGGTATGAGAATCCGTGGTGACATTAACATTTGTCTCATGGGTGATCCTGGTGTGGCCAAATCGCAATTGCTCAAGTATATTTCCAAGGTTGCGCCTCGCGGCGTTTACACTACTGGTCGTGGTTCTTCGGGTGTCGGTTTGACAGCTGCCGTCATGAGAGACCCCGTCACTGACGAAATGGTCTTGGAGGGCGGTGCCCTTGTTCTTGCTGATAACGGTGTGTGCTGCATTGATGAATTCGATAAGATGGACGATTCTGACAGAACGGCAATCCACGAAGTCATGGAGCAGCAGACGATTTCCATTTCCAAGGCCGGTATTTCGACCACGCTCAACGCAAGAACGTCTATCCTGGCCGCGGCTAACCCTCTCTACGGTCGCTACAACCCCAAGCTTTCCCCTGCCGAAAACATCAACCTGCCCGCAGCGCTGCTGTCGCGTTTCGACCTGGTGTTCCTGCTGCTCGACACCCCCACTCGCGAGAGCGACGAGCAGCTCGCCGCGCACGTTGCCTACGTGCACATGCACTCGCAGCACCCCGCGCTCGGCTTTGAGCCCATCCCGCCCAACACGATCCTGCAGTACATTTCGATTGCGCGCCAGCACCGGCCGGTGGTGCCCAAGGAGGTGGCGGACCACGTGGTGGCGGCGTACGTCAAGATGCGCCAAGTGCACAAGCGCGACGCGGACACGAAGCGTGCGTTTGCGCACACGACGCCGCGTACGCTGCTCGGCGTGCTGCGTATGGCGCAGGCCCACGCGAGACTGAGGTTCGCCGACGTGGTCGAGATTGGCGATGTTGAGGAGGCCCTGCGGCTCATGGACGTGTGCAAGGCGTCGCTGGCGCCCTCCGACGGGTTCTTTGGCAGCGGCGAGTTTGACCACGACACAACCACGACCACAAAGATCTACCGCATCATCCGTGACCTGGCCAACGGCGACGGCTCTGCGTTCACGACCATGTGGGAAATGGGCACAATCAGAGAGCGTGTCTTTGCCAAGGGCTTCACCTCGGACCAGCTCGACGCGTGCATTGCAGAGTACGAGAGCTTGCAGATCCTGCAAGTGGTCGACGATGGCCGCATCCTCATGTTCATTGAGTAAGAGAACACTAGATAACATTTGTTGGAGGCTGGCTTGTTGGTCCTTTTGCTTGTTTAATGTGTGCCCTTTTTTTTTTTTTTTTTTTTGTCTTGATTTTTACGCGATATATTTTTTTGTTCACCTAGTTCTTTTCGTATAGTTTAGTATCCCCTATCTTGTCCTTTTTGTTGTCTGTTTCTACTTTTAATTTATTCCTATGTTACTACTTGCCTTTTCCCGTTCATTCAGATATTATCCTGTGGATTTCATGTATCAAATCGTTACACTACATGAACTATCTAAGGCATTTAGAAATCAGTGAGGGCATGGGCCTCGACCCAGTAATGGGCCGCGTTGTACCGCGTCAGGATGTCCTTGGCCTCCTGTTCCGTCTCGGTCGACCGCACGCTCCACCGGTTGAAGCTGTTGGTCTTGATCTGGCCCATCCACACCATGCTGCACTTGTTTGTGGACATGTCCACCTCTTGTGGCTCTTCTGCGGCGGGGGTCTTGTCCTCGGCGTCCTTGTCCTCTGTTTTTTTGGCCTCGGCGGCAGCAGCGGCAGCAGCAATGTCCTGGGGCCGTGGGGGAGCCTTCTCGGTCCACTGGATGCGGCGCATCATGAGGTTCTTGTAGTAATTGACCGCGTGGTATCCTCCTTCCACCACGACCAAGTTGAACTTGGGGTTGAAAATTGTAATACCCGTCAGGGATTTTTGCTGGGCCACGACGTTGACCTTGTACTTGTGTTTTTTGTCGCCAAGGAACCTGATTTTGAAAACAGCGCAGTAAAGGCCATGCTTGTCCTTGTCCTGCTGCAGCTTCTGCTCGATCTTTTGGTGGCGCTGCTCGGGGGTCAGCTTGCGTTCCTGGTTCGTGTCCTCGTGCTGCTGGGCCCGCGCAGCGATATCCTTTTTGACCTTCATCTCGATCATGGTCGGGTCCTTGATGGCCTCGTTGGTGAGCACGGACATGAGGTTGGACAGCTTGACCTTGGGCGGCGGCGCCGGGTCGAGGCCCAACCGGATCCGGTCTTGCTTCTCCTTGTGCCGCTCCGCGCGCGTGATTTTGCGCAGCCGCTTGGTCTCCTTCTTGGTCAGGTAGAACTTGGTCTCCTTGGGTTGGTACTTCTCCCAGGGGGCCGGGATGGGCACCGGGTGCTGGATGTAGGTTTGGTCGGCGAGGACCAGGTTCGACTCGTATGTTTTCATGCCGGTTTCGTCGGCCTCCAAGACTCCCTCGTCCCACCATTCGACGGTCGGTGGTGCGTCGGGTCGGATCAGCTTTTCGTTTGCAATGGCATCGGTTTCAACGCCCTCAATCTTATGAGCATTGCGCTTGCGCTCCTCTTCAAGTCGCTTTTCCGTTGCTATTCGCTCCTGCTCGGCTCTGATTTCGTGTGCCCGCTCAATGAACTTGCCGTGGGGGTTAAATACGAGTCCTCGCCGGCGCAGCGCCTCTCGTTTCGATTCATGAGTGGCTTGTAAGTTGCCATCAAAGTACGGGTTATTTTTCTCGACTTCTGTTGTCGGGGTTGCGCTCAAATACTTGTTATCCGATGGTGAAGCGGTGTGTTGCTGTTGTTGCTTGTTGCCGCCTCGGCCTTTTTGTGCCTTGTTGTTTCGACCTGATCCTCCCGTAGACCCTCCTGCGGAACTCGTACCCGCGTCCAGGTTCATCAAAAGCGGGTGGATGGCGGTTTTCAAGCCCATTCCTACTCCTCGCCCGGACTGCTGAGACGGCGGACCGGAAGGAGGAGGAGGAGGTCTGGACTGGGGCGGGCCGGGTGGAGGAGGTACCGGTGCCGAGCCACGATTGCTTCCGGCCGCGAGGATCTTGGCCTTCTGTTCCGCTAGCCTGGCCCGTGCCGCCCCTGTCGCTGACGATCCAGGTCCTCCCGGTGGTTGCGGCGGTGCAGGACCTCCTCTCGACGGCGGCGGCGGTGGTGGCCGGCTCCCATTGCCTCTTGCCGAAGAAGGAGGCGGAGGAGGTAGCGCTCCGCCGCTACGAGGTCCAGGGGGCGGTGGTGGTGGCGGTCTTGCCCCAGTCGGTGGACCTCGGGGTCCGGGGCCTGCCGCCGCCGCCTCGCGCGCCTTTGCGGCGAGCGCCTGGGCCTTGGCCTTGGCCTCTGCCACCATCTGTGCCGGTGTCTTTGCAGACGCCTACAAAAAAAAAACTGAGTTAGCACTAAGAAAATATATACCAACGCTGCGTTGGAATTGGTTAAGACTTACACTGGAACTGCCGACGGGGCGCTGGCGCTTGGAGGGCACGTATGCGTCTAGTGGCGGCCCGAGGTTGGGCCGCTTCCTGTTGTTCCCACTCATTCTCTTCTATTCTGTATTAATGTGTAAGAACTAAAGACCTGTCGCAGGTGTATATATGGAGTGAGTGAGTTGAAAAATGCAACTTTGTTGACTTGAATTTGGGGTGGGTGGTGGATCGCGATTGACTTTTTTTTTTTTTTTTTTTTTTTTTTGGCGACGGTTTTTGGGAGAAGGAACTGAAAAATTTGGAATCTCGTTCCAACGTTCAGCAACGACTTTGAATACAAATAAAATGATAATTTTAATACATTGGTCATGTTCAATTCAATAATAAAACAATACATGCAACTCAATCTAGTACGTAATAACTATACATATGCTTATTGCTGGGGATGGGGGTGTTGGTGTTGGTGGTGTTTTTGGAGGGCGGGGGTTGGTTGTTGTTGGTTATACAGGAGAGACGGGAAGTTGCTGCTGTTACTGCTGTTGCTCGTGCTGGCGGCGGGTCCGCTACTACCACGGTCGCTGCTGGCGTACGCGGGATCGTACCCGTAGCGAGTCGGGGCGGGCCCAGTCTGCGCTTGCGACGACGACGACACAGGGTTGTACATGGACGAGGCCGAAGGCTGTTCAGGGGCACGGTAGCTGCCGCCATTGTACAACTCAAATGTGGAAGCTGGTCGAGATGGCGGGTGGCTGCTAGCATACTGCGCTGAAACATGCGGTGGCTGTTGGCCAGAGCTGTACCCGCTCGCAGCGCCACTGAGCGACGGCAGGGGTAGGTACTGCGACCTCAGACTGGACGTACCAGCGCTGCCGTAAGAGGGGTTAGCACTAGACATGCCGGGGTACCCCTGGCTCGAATAGCTCTTGTCAGACGGGGTCGCAGGTACGCTAGAAGCTACCGCGGGCGTTTGACTGTCACTCCCATAGTAGCTCGGGTACTTGTTGAGCAGCGATGAGCCCTGGCCAAGACCTGGCAATGAAGGAAGGTGGACTTGCGCGGTTGGCGCCTGGTACTGTGGTTTGGGAGCCGCTGCCGCAGAAGTAGGAGTAGAAGCAGGAGGTGATTGCCTCGTGGGGTCGTAATATTTGTGAGTCTCTGGGGGTTGTGATGATGATGATGTGAAAGATGCAATTGAGAGTTTGGGTGTTGGGGATGGTTTGGGAGGTTGCATGGGCGTGGCAGAAGAAGTTCGTGGCTGCAATTGTGGTTGCGGGGTAGGCGGGCTCATGTCCGACACTGGATTGAGAAGACTCGAAAGCGAGCTTCGAGACGATGTAGAGGGTGGGGCGGGGCTGGCAGCGTGGTTGCTTTTGAACGAAGGCATGTCAATGCTGGGCAGTGAGACACCTCTGGAATGCGAAGCAGAAGACACAGAACTATAAGTGCTAGAACCATAAGGCGTGCTTGGATTGTACTGCTGCTTGTGAAGCAAGTCGCGCTGTTGTTGCTCACGCTGTTGCTGTTCACGGAGCTGTTGCTCACGCTTCTGTCTCTCAAGGGCAGCAGCCTGTTCTTGCAATTGCAGCTGTCGTTGTCTTTCACGCTCTTCTTCCCGCTTGCGTTCTTCCATCTCCAATAGTCGCTTGCGCTCCTGTTCTTGGCTCGCATAGTAACTAGAAGACACACTGGGCTGCTGCTGCTGCTGCTGCTGTAAAGCAGGAATGTTGGGTTTCGGAAGGTAGTACCCACCCTGTCGGTAGTGGCTGTCCAGAGACCTAGCCGTAGGCGGTGGCAAGCTGGACACAGACCCGCCGTATGCAAAATGAGATGATGGCTTGGTCGAGTCCAGCTGGCCTGCTGACGAAGATCCTGTACCATACATGCTGTGAGAGCTGGAGACAGGGTCTGTCAGTTTCGGCAGCGCAGTGAATTGACCCTTGGGTGAAGAGGAAGTGGAGGCGCTAAGAGAAGACGGTGCAGGCAGGCTACGCGAGTTTCCAGAGAGCGCTGCAATGGACATGGGGTTAGAGTAGTGCTTCTTCTCCTCAACTGCGTGTTGATAAACAGGGACCGAACTAGCCGGGCGAGGAGGCATGCCTTGCTGCTGGTGTTGTTGTTGCTGCTGGTGCTGCAAAGCCACATCGGGGTGATACGGGGCCTGCGCATACCGCTGGTACTGGTCCTGGTACTGTTGTGGCGACGCAGGCCGTTTCGAGTACGAGTTCAGCTTCTTGTCCAACGCATTCATCAAAGCCGCCTCTGCTGAAGTAGCCGACGGCAAGTGATGATGACCCTGCACTGTAGACTCGCCTTCGGCACCGGTGACACTGCCAGGCGTTGCTGACCGATGCAAAGGCGTCGCCAGGGCAGAGTTGGCCTGGGCCTGCATTTGGACAAGGTTGCGATGAGACCCGCGCTTGCGGATCTCCGTGTCCTCCTTGATGGGTGGGGGTTCGGGGACCGCAATGTTCTGTGCCAGCTTCTCGTCGGTGTCGGCAGCAAGCTTGAGCCAGCCGCGCAATTCTGCTTGCTTGGCAAAGTAGTTCTTGACCATGACTGTGCTCTTTGTTTTGAAGTGCTTTGCAATCTTTTCCCAGTTGGTGCCGTACGAGAGCAAGAGCTGTTGGAACAAGTTGATTTCAGATACACTCCAGTAGCTGACAGCGCGTTCCTTAGTCTGAGGAGTCGGTGTGGTGTCTGCCTCTGTGACCATGGCGGGCGTTGTCGTCATTGTCGTCGTAGAAGAATCAATATCCATCGGCAAAGGAGCAGCAGCAAGAGCAGTGCCATCAGGAAGAGCCTCATCAGCACGGCGCGGCGGCCGTCCAATGCGGCCAGTTCCGGGACCAGACTTGGTCGCCTTGCGGCCACGCTTGCGAGCCTCCGCAGGAGCCTCAAGGTCCATAGTGGTGGCAGGCCGCTTGCGATCGTTTTCTTCGACCTTGGGCACAATCTCGTCCAAGGCGGCTGGCGTGCCGGTCTCCACCTCACTAGCAGAAATTCCAGGGGACTGAGCTGCAGACCGGAGGTTTTCCTCCTCGACAAGCAAATCGGACTGGTTGCGCGCAATCGCCTGAGCTCGCTCCTTCAACGCCTTCTTGCGGCCCTTGCGGGTGGTGCGCTTGTTGCGGTTCAGGAGCAAAGCCTTGTAATCGACACTCTTCTTTGTCTGGTAGTAATGCAAAACACAGTCGTTGAAGGAACGTCGACCACCCATGGCCTTTGCAATCTTGCCAAACTGTTTCGGGGACACCATGTAAGCCTCACAAAAAGCTTCATGCTCTTCACGCGTGAAATTATCGACTGCGTCGGTTACTAGTCGCGCATAGGGCTGGGCCTTGTCCTCAATCACATTGTTGGTGTCGTAATACCTCACCTCGTCGCGCTCCACGGGATCGAAAATCAAGTCGGGCACAATGGCAGAGGTGAGCTTGGCACGGACAGACGGGTCCCGGGCATTTTCGCGCTCAAAGTTTTGCAAAACCTCGAGAAACTCGGCTTCGCTGCGCACAGAGTCGCCCACGTTACGACTATTGCTGCTGCGGTCCTTTTTCGGGGGGTTTTGTTGCTGCTGAAGTTGTTGTTGATGCTCTTCTTCAGCAGATGACCGTTTAAGCGCCGACTTGGGGTCCGAGTACTGCTCCTTTGACCAGCAGTACCTCATCCACGCGCTTCGGAGACGATGGAAGTTGGTCTTGTAAACAAGCGAGTCCTTGTGCAAAGCCTTGCGGTGCTCGGAAATGTGGCCCAGTAGCACGTTGTAGACCTTGAGCTCGTTGGCCCGCTTGTTCTCAGAGTAGAATGGGTACTCGGCCAGCGACTTGTAAGGTGTAGATGGAATGTACTTCATTTTCGCCCGCAGCTCTGAAGCAGGGAGTTGTTCCAAGTCATACATGGCCTGCTCAAGTTTGTTGAGTGGAAACATGAGAGGCAGGCCTTCTCCCAAGGCAACAGGAGGGTTTGAAAGTTCATTGTCCAATTTCTCTGTGACTTTTGAGACAAAGTCGCTAGCAGACACAATGTCGGTAGCCGTCTCCATGACCTTGGCACTTTGCGAAAGTGTTAATGTTGGGCTCTTTTCCAGTGTCGGGATGACTGCGTATCGCTCAGGGTCAACTTGCTTAGACTCGGTGGGTTTATGGACAAGGTCTGCAATTGAGACAGACCCATTTTGGTTTGGTAGAGATGCAGTAGGAGCTGAATCGGTAGAGACAGAGTCTATGATTGATTTCGGCTTGGCTGGTTCGACCTGAGTTGATACTGGAGCTGAGGCTGGCGCTGGTGCTGATATTGGAGCTGAGGCCGGAGCCGGAGTTGGAACCGGAGTTGACACTGGTGCTGGTACCGGCGCTGGAGCTGATACTAGAGCAGGACCCGTAGTGGCGGCCGTAGCTAGAACAGATGCAGGGGTCGTAGCCGTAGCTGTAGCTAAAGCAGAAGCCGGAGCAGGAGCCGGAGCCGTAACCGGGGCCGGAGTCACAGCCGTAGTCGTAGCCGTAGCCACAGCATCCTTAGCTTGTACAGGAGCAACCACATCCGCCTTCTTTTCCACACCCGTCTCAGGCACACCGGTCTTAGCCAAAACCAACGGCTCCTTAGTACTCGCAGCAGTAGTCGCCGTAGACACAGAAGCTGCAGGAACCGTGGCGGGACCCTTACCTGGCTGAGCCGGTCCATTCTTCATTTCCTTTTCCTTTTCCTTTTCAGAGTCGAGATTTTGCAAAATAGACTCCTTGACCAAACCCGCCTTTTCGTCATCCTTGATCGAGTCCTTTTCATTCTCAACAAGCTTGGTGATCGACTGACCCTTTTCATGCTTTTCATTGACGGCGTCGTGTATCGGTGGTTGGCTTGAAGCAGTCACAGTGTCATTCTTGGCTGAGGCAGATTCAGGCACCACCGGCATCGGTGCTGGTTCAGAGACAGTTGGCTTTATCTTGTCAGCGGTCACAGTCTCAGTGTCCCGTTTGGGATCCGGTTCTGGCTTGGCCGATCCGTTGACTAGCGCTGAAGGCGATGCCGATGGCACCGGTTGGGACTCAGTGGTCTTGGCCGGTTCCTGCTTCTGCTTGTCAGTCACAACAACCGGTGATTGCTTGACAGTTTCCTGGGTCTGTTCCTTCACAAGCACTGCAGATTTCTTGTCACTATTCTTGGCAGCCGGCACAGCAGTGTCGGTAGTGCTCTTACTGGGCTCTGTCTCAGCGCCCTTATTAGCCTCGGTCGCGGGCACCACACTAGTCTTGCTGCTGCCGTTGTTGCTCTCATGCTTCTTGTGCACTGGCTCGACTGCGGTCTTGTCGGTATGCACCCGCGGCTGCTTCACTTGTTCAGGTTCCTTGGGCAATGTCGGCACTGTGCTTTCCGCTACATTGGCCTGTTTGGGTGGCTGTTCTGCGCTGACGCCTGAGCTTGATTCTGGACCTGTACTGACTCCAGTCTTGGTCGGTTTGGACGAGGCAGGATCAGCAGTAGTCGGTTTGTTCTGCGCCGTTGACGAAGGCACAGACATAGGCGGAGACTTCTTGTGAACCTGGTCTTGAGCAGGCTTGGGCTGTTTCTGCACAGGCGGGTCCAAGTCCATGGGATCGTCAACAGGACCAGCTTTTTCTTGCCTTTTGCGAACTGCTGGTGCAGAGTCTGGTCCTGCGTCGGGCATTTCCGTGTCTTCGGTCTTGACCTTTGGTGGCAAGGCTGCCTCCTTTCCAGCATTTCCCGAGCTTCTTCTTGGCTGTCCACCGTGACCGCCATTGCTGCTCGTGGCCGGTTTATGCAAATCTGCGCCAGCTGTTGGTGCTGGCAAAGGTCCCGCCACACGGCCCCGGTCCGCAGAATGTCGTTTCTCCGCCGTCTTGTGCACATCCGCGCTACTACGTCGCTCGCTCGACTCGGGCTTGCGCGCAAACATGCGGTCCTTTGTCGACACATGTCCCGAGCTCGCCTGGTGGTGGTTGTGGTGGTTATGTACATTTTCCTTTTGTTTGCGGATGGTGTGGTCGATTGGTTTGTTGTGTTGGGTCGACGACAGGTTGGCATGGGAGTGTGATTTTTTGAGGGTGGTGGAGGAGGAAGAAGGTGTCGTTGTACCTGTCGCGGTGGTGGATGGCGGTCGCGAGGCTTGCTGTTTCAGGTTGCTCGCCGATTTTGACGGCTTGAGTGTACTGGCATGATTTGCCGTTGACGCTGACTGGGTAGGTGGCGTAGTTCTTTTGGCAGTAGAGTCACTCGGCAGCGATGGTTTGCGATCTTGAGTCGTGTGGTTTGTCGACGCTGACTCAGTGGGCGGAGTAGTCCGTTTAGAGCCAGACTCGCTCGGCAACGACGGTTTCCGGTCTTTTGTGACACCCGGTTTCGAACTCGCTTGGCCACTGTGGTTGTGACCTGAATCAGCCTTTTTGACAAGTCCATCTTTGCCGTTCCCGTTTTGCAAGTTACTGAGACTCGATGACCGTTTGACATCGGGTTTAGCAACCTTGCTAGGCTCTTTATGAGCTTTATGAGGGTCTACCTCGGCCGGTGACTTCACAGTTAATGGTTTAGCTGGCTTCGACTCGCTGGGCGTTGACAAGGCAGGTTTAGAATCACTCGATTTGGACGGTTTGCGCAGTGGTGGTGCTGGCGCTTGTCGGTCCAAAGGCGGTTTAGCAGGTTCAGACGGTCTCTTGCTCTGCATGGTCTCCAAGTCAGCTTTGATGGCACTTGGTTTGGGCTCTTGAGAGGAAACCCTGCTTTCCTTCGTAGGTCCCTCTTTAGACGCATGTGTAGGTCTGTCGCCATCTTTAGATTTGACGGGTGGTTTTGTAGACGTAGTAGGTGCGGCACCCGGAGAAGGCAATGGCGATTTAGGGATGACAGGCGAAATGGATTTCTTGAGTCGTTCCGCCAAACTAAGTTTCGACGGCGTTGGCGCATTGGTCACCAATGGCGCAGGCGACGAAGACGAGTCAAGTTTAGCCAGGGGTTTCGCAAGAGGTGGTTTAGCCTCAACAGCCGTTGGACTCGGTTTGCGGCGCGAGGAGGGTGCTGTTGCGCTGCTGCTGCTCCCCGTGCTACTCACGCTCGCGCTCGACTTGTGCCGCGACAGCGGCCGCTTTTCACCGGGAACCGGTGGTGGCGCCTCACTGCCGTCCTCGCTCAGTAAATGCGGGAACAAGTCGTCTGCAGACCTTGCGGGTGGCGGTGCGCTGCCAGCACTGACAGGGTCGCGGCTTCTAGGTGTCGACCCGTGCCCGCCGCCGCCGCGGTCACTCGTTGTCGGCGACGCGGCGGGCGTGCGTGAGCTGTTGCCGGCGCTGGTACCCGAGCCGCCAACCACACCCGGCAGCGATTTCGAAAAGACAAGCGGCTCAGCTTTCGGGGGCAATCTGGACGCCAAAGACGACGACGACGACGAGGAGGAGGACGACGACGACACAGGCCCGGGCCCAAACTTTTCGCGGTCGCTGCTTTTTGGCGGAAGTGGGCCACCGTAGTCGCGGGCAGGCCGGCGCGGGCCATAGTCCGGTGGCGGCGGTGGTGGCCGGATCGGTCTGTCTCTGTCTCTGTCTCTATCTCGGTCGCGGTCGCGCGGGTCGCGGTCTCGGTCGCGCGGGTCCCGGTCGCGGGGATCCCGGTCCCGGTCTCTCAGTCGGTCCCGCTCCCAGTCCCGGTCGCGGTCTCTGCGGTCACGCTCTAGTCTGTCACGGTCTCTTTCCCTCTCACGGTCACGGTCTCTGGTGGCCCACATGGGCATTCTATCCCTATCTCTATCCCTGTCACGCTCCCTATCCCTCTCTCTGTCTCTATCACGTTCACGATCCCGGTCCGAGTCGTACATTGGCACGCGGCGGCCAGCGGACGGCGGCAGCGGCGGCGGCGGGTAGTAATCGCCTCCACCACCGCTTGCTCCACCCCCGCCCCCGCGGCGCCGGTCGTACTCTCGATCAAGTGGCGGCGGCCGGCCGCGGTAGTACGGCGGGGCCGA